>VSMD01062779.1:0-11864 GCA_008750895.1 Mirza zaza | reverse complement strand
CCCCGCCCCGCGCCCCGCCCCGCATCCCGCCTCCTCCAGCCCGCGCCGTGCTCTGCGCCCCGCCCCGCCCCGCGCCCCACCTCCCGGGCCCGCGCCCCGCCCTCGCCCCACCTCCTGCGCCCGCCCCCGCGCCCTGGAGGACCCGCCTGCGCCCCGCCCCAGCTGGGACTCGGAGACCCCAGCTGGTAGGAGTTCACCGTTTCTCCTCAGTCCCTGGGCCTGGGGAAAGAAGCGTCACCGTACCCTAACCCTAACGCGTCTTGTTTTTGTTTGCCTCCAGTGGGTGGCCTGGGAAGGGTGCTGATTTTTGCCATAGCCTTGGGTAATTATTTGAGAGAAGAATGCTAATGAGCGCTCCTGGGGACCTGGTTCCTTAGAGCATCACCCATCTGTACTAATTGCCAGGTTCTTGGTGGTGGGAGGTCTGGGGAGGCAATCTCCTGAGGCACGGCACAGGTGAAAGTAAAAGAGATCAGGAGAGCATCAGATGCACCTCTAAGCCTATCTGATGAGAAGAGAGACTTTCTAAGACAGCTAGTAGGAAAAAGAAAACGTGTTAGAGAAAGAACTAGCAGCATCGTTGGGTACTTATTAATCGAGAGGCCTCTGGTAGAGGGGCTTGCCCTTGAGGAATTTGTGATGACTTTCAGAAGACAAGACAGATTTTTAAAAATTATTATAAAGTATGCTATGAATTTTTGTAATTTACAAGTTATGTAATTATAAATTTACAATAAAATCATAGCCAAAGAAATCTGCACAATATGAAGGAATGAAAGAAAGCAAAACTTACCTGTAGTCATTCTGCTAAGAAATCAGCTCTATCAACCTTTTGATGTATTTTATTTTCATTTATTGTTCTGCATATATATTTTACAAAATCTTGATCATGCTTTTTATCCAGTTTTTCAAGTTGCTTTTTCACTTTATGGTATATAATGAACACTTTTATTCTTAGAAAACATGTTTTTTAAAAGCTGCGTATATGAATATATGTATAACTTATAATCATTCCATTATTGGATATTTAAGATGTTTCCAAGGTTTAACTTTTATATAATACTGTGAATTCACTTATATCTGATTATTATTTTTTTAAATCAACTCCTAAAAGAATTACTAGGCCATAAAGTACGCATATCTCTAAAACTTTAATAGAGATTGCCAAATTACATTCTGCAAAATTTAATTTTCATTTAGTCTTGCTAAATATTTACCCTGTTAGATGCCACGGACTTAGTGCCAGGGCTATCATTACGGAAGTACAGAGTTGTAATCCCTGCCCTTGAGAGAAACACCAGAGTGGGCAGAGGACCAGACATACAGATAGTTCTAGAACAAGGCACACATGAAGTAAGCAAGCAAACAAGAAATGCCAAGAGCTGAACCTTTGTCAAACAGCCGGGACAGAGGTGCTGGCTTTCTTTCAAGGGGAACTTCCTAAGCTGAATGCAGATCTTTGGGGTTGAGAAAGTCACAGGCTTCTGCCCAGCTACAGTGGGCAGCATTGTCTTGTGGGTAGGAGGGCTCAGGAGCACCCTGAGGGATGAACTCCAAATCCAAACCAGATGTTTTACGAGACTGTGGGGAGAAATGAACAGCAGTCGTGTGGGGACCAACCAGCAAGCTCAGGGCTTTGGAGTGGGAGGAAACTTTTTGAAGGAAAGGCTATAAGGCTACAGAATTTCAAGTTGCTCTAGATTTGGCTTCTGAAGCAGCTTGATGAACCATGAGATAATTTCTTTAGTGCCAGTGGCTCAGAGTGTAGTCCAAGGCCCCAAATCTGCTCCACCTGGCACTTGTGAGCAGTACCCCACCCCAGACCCGCTGAATCAGAATCTGTACTAGAACAAGATCCCCGGCTGATTCCTGTCTCCAGCTGCAAACATGGAGGGTGCTGCTCCAGTGTCTTCACCACCTGCTGCCCCACACCAGAAGGAAAGGCTGGGGAAGCCTGAGCTTCCAGCCGAGACTTGAACAGGATTCTTTAGGACTTCAAGCACTCAGTCGACATGGGTATAGACAAAAACAACTGGCTGAGCCTTCAGCTCAAAAAGCTTTTGCACAGTCTGGCAGCAGGATTGAAGAGGGAGCTCCGCACAGGTCCTGGCCTGACGGCTGTGTTTTCAGACAGCCATGGGCTTATGGGGGCTCGTTGGTAGACTGGCTTCAGACAGAAAATGAGAAGAGGCCAGGCACAGTAGCTCATGCTTGTAGTCCTAGCACTTTGGGAGGCTGAGGTGGGAGAATCACTTGAGGCCAGGAGTTTGAGACCAGCCTGAAAAAGAGCCAGTCTCATTATCTACTAAAAATAGAAAAATTAGCTGGCCGTGGTGGCACACACCTGTAGTCCCAGCTACTTGTGAGGCTGAGGCAGGAGGATCATGCTTTGATCCCATGAGTTTGATTTTGCAGTGAGCTCTGATGATGTCACTATACTCTAGCCCAGGGGTGACAGAGCAAGACTGTCTTTAAAAAAAGAAGAAAATAGGGATGAGTTGAGGCCTGATCTTGCTCAAACTGTGGCTTTCTAACCCTTGCTCGGCACTGGAAGTTGGTCCCATGGGTACTGGGCAGGCGGTTTCCATGGCCGCTGTCCCTCAAACTCGGCACTGCTTCTGCTAAGCAAGAGGGCTCTTCCCCAAACAAAAAGCCTTAAGTTCATTCTTCCTGGCTCTTTGTCGGCCCTCAGTGGCACTTGAGTGAACCTTATGAAGAAGTCTGACATGCACTTTCTTTCCGGGACTTGCTTCCCACTCACCCAGTCCCAAACTTTTACCTCCTGTAAGAACCTCGGTTTGCAGATTTCTGTGGATATTTTGGAGTGTGTAGATCTGTGCTGCCTTTGTTCCTGGCTCTTAGGTCTGCAGATAAAGGGTGGGAAAATGAAGCCTGCTGTGAAAACCAACAATAATAAATATCAGGCTCAGCTGTGCCCTAGGGGTCTTCAGCACTTCAAAGAAATGCCCAGCATTGCGCCGCTGTTTTATACACAACCCTCTTAAAGACACATCGATATGTACAAAATGAGATTGTACTGAGAGAAGTCTAGTTATTGAACTCTTGCTTTGAAGAGGACACTCTGGTGCAAAAGTCCCTAAAAAATCTGTTTTTTAAAGGAACAAAAGTGGGGTGAGAGTATAAATGCAAAGTCTCTGTTTCATGGATACAGTCCTTTTTTGCTATCTCTGGAGGAAGTGGCCAGGCTGTTCAACTCAGAGTCCAGCTGCACCCCCATATCTGCCAGGGCTCCACCAGCTTGGAGCAGCTTGTGCTTCCTGGGGACCCTGGAGTGGAGGACCTGGGGGACCCTCGTTCTCTGGTCTTGGGTAAGGCTGTAGGGGATGAGGACACCAAGGTAGGGGTGGCAGGTGAGAGAAGACCAAGCGTGACCCCTCACAGTTTTGCCTGAGGCCGGTCCCAGTGTCAGTAATACAGGGGTGAACATAAGGCCAGAAGCGGGCCTAGATGAGCAGAAAGGTGCTGGCTGAGTCACCTGTTTGTGTCCCCTTATCCACCAGAGTCCCTCCCAGGCCATTCTCTGGTCCAGCAAAGGCCTGGCCACACCAACCACCTGTGGCCCCCAGAAACAACTGAGTCCCTTCCTGAGCCCCTGCCCTGTCTGGAGTGTATTCTGCCCTCCACCCCTAGCCTGACAGAGCCTGGAAATCTTCCTGGAGCCTCCCTCAGTCCTCCTGTTGCTGTGCTGCTCCCTGATGTACGCACATGACTCCCTGAATGTCCCCTTCCATGACACTTGTCACCTGTGCATTTCCTCCTGTTGCTCTGCTGTTCCCTAATGTGTTCCCAGGGCACCCTGAATGTCCCCTTCCATGACACTTGTCACCTGTGCATTTCCTCCTGTTGCTCTGCTGTTCCCTAATGCGTTCCCAGGGCACCCTGAATGTCCCCTTCCATGACACTTGTCACATGTGCATTTCCTCCTGTTGCTCTGCTGTTCCCTGATACTTTCCAGGGCACCCTGAATGTCCCCTGCTGTGACACTTGTCACATGTGCATTTCCTCCTGTTGCTCTGCTGTTCCCTGATGTGTTCCCAGGGCACCCTGAATGTCCCCTGCTGTGACACTTGTCACATGTGCATTTCCTCCTGTTGCTCTGCTGTTCCCTGATACGTTCCAGGGCACCCTGAATGTCCCCTGCTGTGACACTTGTATGATCTTCATTTCCTGTCTGATACGCTGTACTTCCCACTGACCCTGTGTGTTTTTAGGGCTGCCTGGCTGGCTGACAGACAGATGAGTATATTCTAGGTGTTGTCCTGCAACACCGGGCACCCTGGGAAACCCTGGAGGCAGGTCCTGTGTCTTTCTCTCCTCTGCCCCACGCCCTCAGTGAAATGTGAGGCCTGAGACAGGGCTGCTCTAGGATTGGGAGTCGTTCCTGTTGGAGGTTTTTCTATGAAAGTGGATACTGTTTGGTTTCACTATCTAAGCATATAACATGGCAATTATTGTCTGATGGAGGCCTTGGCATTTAGTCTTGTGTAGTAATTGCTCGAAAAGAGGACACTCACAATATTTACATTCCCAAGGGACTACCAAAATGGCTAATTCCCAGCGAAGAATCATTCTTTGCTCTTTAGAAACTGGTTTTCATTTGGATTATGTATAAGGGCAATGAGTAGACCCAGAGACCTCCCAAGAAAAGCAGCCCCAGACACGTATGATGAGAACCCGCAGAGAAGCCCTGGCCCTGGAGGACCGTGAGTGTGAGTGCCCCTCGGCGGAGGGGCGGCTGAGGCCCAAGGCCTGGGTCCTGCTCCAGACCGCAGGGCGAGGTGCCCGGGGCAGCTCTCACCTCCCAGCCCCTGGGCTAGTGCCGGGCGTTGGGGTGAAGGAGAGACAGCTGCATTTCTGAAAACCATCTCTTGCTTCTGTCAAAGACACGTAGGCACTTACCCAAAGCCTCTTTGATCTCACCCAAAATATTTAAAGTATTATTTAAGCTGGTTGTATTTTCAGTGGCGCAATTGTTTAAAAGAACCAGGTCTGCCAAAATGTATGCATGAAATAATTTGGTCACTGATATTTTACTCTGTAGAGATGGGTTCTGAGCAAAAACAAGGGGCTGTTGTATGGTTGAACTTTAGTTACTGAGACATATTTCCTAAGAAGACATTCTCTAAGATGGTTTTGTTTGGATAATAGGAACCTGTGTGTTCTAGCAATTGCAGTGCTTTCTAATTTATTTTCTGGATGGGGCAAGAGAAGAAACGATATCATCTCAGTTGAAACTAGCAAATGGCACAGTAAAGCATTTATGCCGTGTCACCACATGAGTCTCATTTGACGGGCTCCCCTCTGTCCACCCTGTCCTCTTCACCTGTCCAAAGTGGGTCTTGGAACCTCAGCGGAAGCTTCCTGACAGAGCAGCCTTGCCAGCAGCTCCTTCCCAGGCAGCACTGTGAGCCCGGAGGGGCGAACGCCCTGCATTCCAGAACCATGTGGAAAGTACTGTTTGCTGCTGTTTACTTCCTACAAAGTGGCTCTGCTTGAAGTCCCTGGATCAGTGCAAGGGCTTCCACCTCAACGGGGTTGCTTGCTGGGCCATGTGAGCTGCATGGACGTCCCGGGGGGAGGGCAAAAGACAGGCAGATGTCACCCAGCTGTGTCTGGTTTTACAGTAAAACCTAAAACACTCAAAATACAAATAAAAGCACCTAGAACATAAAGTATATTCTTTGTTCCTAGGATCACACTAAGCATGGATTAAAGTCTCAGGATGTGTTTAAAAAAGAAAAGAGTCAATTCTTAAATCTTTTTACTGTTTTGGTGAATACACCTGAAAGTGATTTAGTGGCAGACAAACGTGCTTGGCTGTGAGCGGTCCAGCTTGCGTCCAACCCATCTCCTCGTGCCCCCCAAAGGTATTTCAGAGGTTCGAAGTAGTTGTGGGCCTTGATGGATTCCCCATGAGAAGGAACTTTGAATGCTTATCCTGCTGTCTATTTGGACACTGTTTCTTGGTAGGACAGTTTTATGATCAAGTCCAAGATAATGTCTCTGGTTCATCAGATTCTGCTGTGGTGCTGTGTGCTGGCCTGTACTTGGCCTTGGCAACCCAAACATTAAGGAAACACTCATCCTCTGGGCTTGAGCTCTTAGCCAAAGCAATAATCCCAAAGCCAGGCACGAAAGATCATTCATTCTAGACTGAAATGTGTTGACGCATTACTCCTATATCTGTGGGAAAATTCTCCTGGAAGGTGCTGCTCAATCGCTTAGTTGTAAAACCAACAGTATCATGCAGAAGACAGTGAACAAGCAACTTATTATTGGCCAAGGGAAGCAGGGTTAGGATTCAGGCAACACTTAGCTTGATACTCAGTCCTTTAACCAGAAGTCCCTCTGTCCTCAATATGCACCAAATTTGGTTGTTCTAGACGATCCCACCAAAAATCTCATATGATGCTACCCAGCCCAAGCACAAAGGAGAAAGCCCCGTGGGCTCCCTCAGACCATTCTGATCTGACCTCTCAGTCTCCTGGTGCACTGTCCAGTCTGCATACCTTTGCCTCCTCTCTGGTGTCTTTGAGTAAGGGTGTCACTCACTGCAAATCCTGATATCCAAGAGACCTCAGAGCAGCAAGAGAGTCCTGGCATTGAGGGTCCCCTTCTCCTCTTTCCTTCCTATACACATGTCACTGTTTCTAAGTCATATCCTCAGTGATCTTTCTGTACTTTGCTCACTTGTGGCTCAACATGTGCACAGCTCAGCTTGTTCTTGTTCCTGCCCATGAGCCTCCCTCCCCAAAATGCTCCCAAAGCATCTGTTTCCACCTCAATAAGCATCAGTGCACAGTCACCTACTTCAGGAAGGTCATCTGGACTCTTCTTGGGGCTGCCTGTCCCTCACCCCAGCCAGCCCAGGGTTGCCCAGTACTGTGTGCAGACCCTGCTCTTGCAGGCTGCTCTGTGGCTACGAAGCCCATTCCCACCTCCAGCCTGGTCCCCGTACTCCTGATGACCTGTGGTCCTTTCTGTGTGTGGTGGTCTTGGGTGCCTGTCTTTGTGCAAGGCTGCTTCTTTGGGGAACCTCTGCCCAGCTCACTGCTGCAGCCTGGAGCTCCTCTCTGAGGACTGTTCCCCTACCATTGCATTTTCACGCTGGGGGGCATGGCTTATGTTCTGTCTCCCCCACCAGATGGCAACTTGAGGACAGAGGGTTTGCATTTAATCTCTATACCTTCACCCTGTTTTGTGTGATATGTGTTTGTAGAGGGGGAAATGTGTGAACGCTGTTATCTGATTGTTGGATGACTATTTCATGCTTGCCTTGGATTGTCAAAAATGCAGAGACCAAGTATTTTACTCCTGCTGTGAACCTTACCTCTACTAGTGCATTTTGCACCTGCAAGTATGTCAGAATCCTTATCGAGTAACTAATCCGAGAATCACTTTGTGTATTGCTTCTTCCAGAAAGGCCGCCTTCATCTCACAGAGGTAAAAAGTATGAATCGAAGCCATTGCACAAGCAAGGTGGAGACTGACATCAAACGGATCCAAAGTCAATGGCATAGATCCCAGGCAAATTTCTGAGGTGCTCTTTGTGAGAAGAGATTTTAGAAGACGCACACTTACTACAGCCTTAACAGCAGTGATGAGTACCTGAAAAGTTGTACTCCATTTAACACAAACTTTTTATTTTATAAAAGATACATGCTTATTATTGAAAAATTAGAATATATTGCTAGGGTAAGGGCTATGGCTAGGGTTAGCGTTAGGGTTGTGGGCAGGATTAGGGGCAGGGTTAGGGTTAGGATTAAGATTTAGGGTCAGGGTTACAGTGAGGGTTAGGGGATAGGGGATAGGGTGAGGTGTTAGGGTTAGGGATTAGGGTTAGGATTTGGAGTTTGGGTTCACTTGAGGGTTTGGGTGTTGATTTGGGTTGGTGTTAGGGGTTAGCGTTAGGGGTGTAGTGGCATTAGGGTTAGGGTTAGGGCTTAGGGTTTGGGTTTAGGATTATGATTTAGGGTTAATGTTAGGGTTTAGGGTTTTAGGTTAGTGTTAGGTTTTCCCTTAGGGTCCAAAGAACTCTCAGGAGCTCTCCGTGGAGCTTGTCTTCATTCTCCTATTTTGCACTGTATTGATTTAAAACCTATTTCTGTGATGTCACTCTCTTTCCTCTGGTGTCCTGCCTTCGTGGATGTCACACCACGCAACAGATCTTAAACAGGCAGTAGTTGAGTGTGGTTGAGAACGCCCCAGCAAGTGTAAATCCTGTGTTGTGGACTCCAGCATCCAGGGTGGGTGCTTGGGCTCTTTTGTAGAAGGTCTCAATCTTGTGATGGGGGCCCCTTGTCCAGACGTGTGGTCTAGGGGAGCAGGGCATGCCCAAAATCATGGCAAGGCATCCAGTGGAGTCAGTGGTGAGCAGGGCGAGGCCTCCGAGCCCAGCCGCGGCCTTGCACGGCCCTGTCGGCACCAACACACACACGTCCTTGCTGTTCTTGGTACTTGAACAGCAAACGTTCAATAGAAACACAGTCAGATGCTCTCTGTCCTTCCCCCAGAGACTGTCAACCCCAACAGGAACCAAATTTGGAAAGTGTTCCTGCAGTTGGTCTTGGTTTGAATCACACCATTCACTTTTTTGTCACTTCTATATACCTATTTAGAAAAAAGAGAAAACCATAAAAAATGGGCAGGAAACATTAACATAAATCTAAAAATCACACCTGTAGAAAGATGTCAACTTCTCATTGTATGATTTTGTGACCTGTGTGAGGAGATGCTCCTGCGTAGACTTTGTCCAGTCCAGATGTCCCCACAGCTGTGTTGTAGGAGAGACCAAATGAATAAAGATATTGGTGTGAATAGGAATCAATTTTCATTGTGGGAGAAAGGAGATAAAAACATGGAACAGGGGAAGGTGAGAAAGAACCCCTATGAAGTTGAAAAGTACCCATATACACTGATGATTAAAAAAAGAGGAAAACCTAGACTGTCCACAGTAATGGCCTAATGAAAGTAAACACTACATGATACTCACTTCTTGATTTTTAAATACCATTCTCTACTAGAAGGTATCATTGTAAAACAATGGCTTATTCCAGGTCTGGGATTACAGGTGTGAGCCACCATGCCTGGCCTTTGTACACATTTTTGTACCCATGTGCAGATATGCGCAAATAGAGATGTCTAGAATTGGAATTTCTATGTCAAAGTATATGTACACTTTACATTTTGAAAGAGAAATTTCCCTCTTAAAAGGCTATATATAGCCCAGGCAAGAGAGTAAGACTCTGTGTCAAAAAAATAAAGACTGTATCTTTCCATAGGTATGTATATGAAAACTCTTTTATCCAGTATAATCACCAATATTGCATTAAAAATTACAACTTTATTAAAATTTAATTCACACACCATCAAATTCACCCATTTAAAGTGTAAAATTCCATAGTTTTTTATTAATAGTTTATTCACAAAGATGTGCAACCATTGTCAAATCCTAATTTTAGAACCCTTTCTTCACTCCAAAAGGAAACCTTGTACCCATCAGCAGTCAGTCATGCCGCCTTACCTGGAATTCCCAGTCTCCCAGCATTAGGCAGTCACTAATCCACTTTCTGTCTCTGTAGGTTTGCCTATTCCGGACACTTCACATAAGCAGAATCATGCAGCACATGGGTCCTTTGTGCCTGGCTTCTTTCACTTAGCATACGTCTTCAAGGTTCATTTACATTCTAGCTTGTATCAGTATTTCATTCCTTTTTATGGGTGAATAGTGTTCCATTGAATGGCTATATTACATTTTGTTTATCTATATATCTATTAATGGATGGATATTTGGGTTGTTTCCACTTTTTGGCTGTTATGAATAATACTGATATTGTATTTGTGGACAAGTATTTTGTGGACATATGTTTCTGTTTCTCTAGGAATGGAATTGCTGGGTCACATGGTAACTCTGTTTAACTTTTTCAGAAACTGCCAAACTGTTTTCTGCAGTGGCTGCACCATTTTATCTTCCTATCGGAAAAGTATGAGGGTTTCCATTTCTCCATATCATCACCAACACTTGCCTGTCTCTTTGATACCAACCATCCCAGTGGGTGTGAGATGGTATCTCATTGTGATTTTGGTTTGCATTTCCCAATGACTGATGATGGGGAGCATCTTTTCATCATGTACAGACAGGCCATTTGCATGTCTTCTTTGGAGAAAGTCTAGGTTCTTCACCTACTTTTAAATTGGTCGTCTTTTTACTATTGTGTAAGTTCTTTCTAATATTCTTGTTACAAGTCCAGTATCAGACATATGGTTTGCAAATATTTTCTCCCATTCTGTATGCGGTATTTTCACTGCCATTGCATTTTTATCAATCTTTTCATTATTGTCAATTTGATAGGCAAAAAGGGCTTCTCATTGATGATTTGCATTCCATTTTCCTCAGGTCGAATAGATTTTTATATATTTAGAAGCTATTAATAGTGTTTCCAATGTGTGTTGCCTGGTTGTGTATTTTGCCAAGTTTTGTTTGATCCTTTCTTTTAAAAATCTAGCTAATGTTTGATTGAAATATTCTGTTCTAGACTCTTTCCTTGCCGATATACCTTGGCAAGGACCCAAAAGGCTAGGTTTGGATTTTTCAGAATATGCGATTTCCTCTAGAATGTGGCACTACAGGGAAGACTTGGCCCCCACCCAGCTCCAGGTCACCCTTCTTTCCTTCTTCCCCAGTGGCAGCTCTGCCACTTTTTATAACCCACTAATAAGTTTGGAATGATGTTTTGTCAAATCCATATGAACTTGATCCTAGTCCTTGCATTTGTTCATTTCTGGTTGTAGTTGTAAACTGTTACATAAGCACAGTGAGGCTGAAGTTGGGAATTTTATTTATTTATTATTTTTTTGAGACAAGGTCTCACTCTATTGTTTGGGGTAGAGTGCAGTGGCATCATTATAGCTCACTGCAACCTCTAATACCTGGGCTCAAGTGATCCTCCTGCCTCAGCCTTCCGAGTAGCTGGGATTATAGGCACATACCACTACACCCAGGTAATTTTTGTATTTTTTGTAGAGATGGGGTCTTCCTATGTTGCTTGGGCTGGTCTTGCACTCCTGGCCTTAAACGATCCTGCTACTTTGGCCTCCCAAAGTGTTGGGATTACAGGTGTGAGCTACTACACCTGGCCAGGGAATTTTATTTTTAAAAATATAAAATATATAAAATATCTTGATTTCTAGGGGCTTTCTGTGGAAATAAAAAATTTAGTCTGCAGTTTTCAAAACAAATTCATCATGATATTGAAGGTTGCAAATCTAAATGATGGTCAGTGTTAGCCCCATAGTGACCAAACAAACACAAAACAAAAAGCCTCAAAATAGCAACCAAAACAAAACCAAAGCAAAAAAAGAAATAAACAAAGAAAAAATCCAATAACAAATAAACAGACAAAAACCAGGTAGAAAGTAGATGGCTTGTTAAGACCAAGCTATAGGAACCCCCAAAATCTTTGTGTAAGTGAGATAAATCCTGAGGGTACTTGGGCTTGGATTCTGACTCTTACTAGAAGAGCGGTTGGGGCTACCTCCTTACCTAAAGGTCTCTGAGGGGTCTTGTGTCCCGTGAGGTTCCCTGACTCCCTCAGAGCATTGTGTAAGGAGCAATGGAAGATATGTATGTGAAAGGACTTTGAAAAGTATAAAGAACCAGCCCCTATCTCAGGGGTTTGTTGTGAAGGTTAAATGAATTAACATTTACCTGATACCTGACATATAGAAATCGGTCAATTTATGTTAATTATTACGGTTATCCTGCATTTCACCTTTAAACCCGTAGTCATATTTTATACACCATCAAATGACATTTCACCTTGGAAAAATTAGAAGATATATGT
>VSMD01062771.1:0-63589 GCA_008750895.1 Mirza zaza | reverse complement strand
CAAGAATGGATTAATAAAATGTGGTATATGTATACCATGGAGTACTATTCAGCTCTAAGAAACAACGGTGATATAGCACATGTTATATTTTCCTGGTTAGAGCTGGAACCCATACTACTAAGTGAAGTATCCCAAGAATGGAGAAACAAGCACCACATATATTCACCAGCAAACTGGTATTAACTGAGCAGCACCTAAGTGGACACATAGTTACTACAGTAATAGGGTATTGGGCAGAGGGGAGGGGGGAGGGTGGAGGGTATATACATACATAATGAGTGAGATGTGCACCATCTGGGGGATGGTCATGCTGGAAACTCAGACTTGTGCGGGGTGGGGGGGAAAGGGCATTTATTGAAACCTTAAAATTTGTACCCCCATAATATGCTGAAATAAAAAAAAAAAGCAGGGCTCGGTTCAGTGGCTCATGCCTGTAATCCCAGCTTTTTGGGAGGCCAAGGCAGGAGGATCACTTGAGGCCACGAGTTTAAGACAAGCCTAGGTAACATAGTAAGACCCCGTCTCTACAATAAAATGAAAAGTAGCTGAGTGAGGTGGTGAACACCTGTAGTCCCAGCTACTCAGGAGGATGAGGTGGGAGGGTTGCTTGAGCCCAGGAATCCGAGGCTGCAGTGAGCTATGACTGTGCCACTGCACTCCAGCCTGGGCCATAGTGCAAGACCCCAATCTCTTAAAAAGAAAAATCAAACCAATAAAAACTGTGAAACCAAGCTTCCTGTAAATGTTCCAGTTGATGATGTATATAGCGTATATATATATATATATTTATATATATATAATTTTAGTAGGAGTTATACGTAAAATCCCAACTCTAAACCCATTATTCAATTATATATATATATACATATACATATATATATATATATATTTTTTTTTTTTCAGACAGAGTCTGACATTGTTTCCCAGCATAGACTGCCATGGCATCAGCGTAGCTCACAGCAATGTCAAACTCCTGGACTGATATGATCCTCCTGCCTCAGCCTACCAGGTGTCTGGGAATACAGGCATGTGCCACCATGCCTGGCTAATTCATTTTGTATATTTCAAGTTGGCCAATTAATTTATTTCTATTTTTAGTAGAGACCGGGGTCTCACTCTTGCTCAGGCTGGTTTTGAACTCTTGACCTTGAGTGATCCTCCCACCATGGCCTCCCAGAGTGCTAGGATTACAGGTATTAGCCACTGCGACCGGCCTCAATTATACATTTTAAATTGGAAAAACAGGAGCCACATCCTCTTTAAGATGTTGTGGGCATCTATGGGGTTGACCCATAGCATTATATCAGACAAACTAAGATTTATGAAAGAAACTGAAGGTAGTCTTATTAAAACTGACTGCCCTAATTAAATGGTGTATTATGTGTATATATGTGATTATAATGTTGGAGAAAGTAATGTAATGATCCGAGTGGCAACTTGATTTTATTGTAGTGATAAAAGATTAAAAGCAGATGCCTCTAGCAAAATAATAAAACCCCTGTTATTTTAATATTTTCAACACCTCTGACCTATGATTATCATCTCTTGGTGTCTTAATATAGCAAGTTAAGAGATTTCTTAACATTTAACTGTCTTTACATTAACTGCTCATGCTGCATTATCCTTTGGATATGCTGCTTCGGATTATGTTTGCTAATATATGGGGCTTTCCTGTTACTGTTGCAAAACAATCACATCTGGGGCCAGGAAGCCAATAATCTAGCTAAGAGTTGCCTGAAGAAGAAGAAAATGTGTTCACAGAACCTCACTCAAGTCGCCCCCAGAACCCAGGGATGGCTCTGACACACACAAGGGGGGATTAGTGAAGGGCAGGGAGAGGGGCTACAGGAAGCCTCCTCCACTTCCAGAAGAGGGACAGCCAGCAGTAGGATCCACCTCCCTACTCACTGCCAGGTATTCTCCTGCTTCCTGCCTCTGACCCTGCCCTGGGAATGCTCAGCCCCGCCCCTCTGATTCCGGCCACGCCCCTCCAAGACGTTGGGCCCGCCCCCATGTTCTCTCCAGACCTGGGCGCGCCCCTGTTCCAAGCCTGGGCACTACTGACCACTTGGCCTGGGAGGAGGAGCACGCAATGGCACCCAGGCCATGTCCACAGCTCATCCCCTGAACACATCTCTGCAGCCATACACTTCTGAGGTCTGGGAGTATAATGATCAGACTGGTAATATAATTTTGTGACGTTGGTAAAAGAATAAAAGCAATGTCTCTGGGAAAATAATACCCACTAACCCGAAATAGAAGGCCCAAATGGGGACAAAGGAACATTTTTCTTTGCCTCCACCATCTAACACAGCCCCTAGGGGGACAATGTTCTCAAGCTGCCCCTGCTGCCTAGAGTCCTCTCTACCCCAGACCTCCGTGACAATTATGAGCCCAAGTGTCTTATGCAGAAACCAGGACACAGAAAGAGCACACAACAGGAGGAGGAAAGAATGTTCTCTGAGGGAGGCACAGGTCCATTTGACACACCTTTCCACAAATGTTCCCAGCTCCAACTGGACTAAATGCTGCCTCCTCCTCTGCTCATTGTGTCCTTGCAACTATGAGGAAACACTAAAGTTGTTCCCTCTGGATGAGTGACATTACTATATAGTTCCCTTGTTATCCTCTCCATTATGTCATCATGAATTGACAAGTTCTTGGCAGTAAGAAAGAGAAGGGTTTTACAATCAGAAAGAACACAGTTGTTTTTAAAAACAAAGGACAACACGGCGATTACAATAAATGAAGTAATAAAATAAGGTAATGCTTACAAATTGAGTGAAAGCAACAGAAAGTAATTGGAAACACAATAGAATTATGAATGTATATGAAAAAGAAAGACTAGATAACAACAAAATACGAATAATGTTTCCATTGGCAAGAATGGCAAGAATAATGTTAATTTTTCCTAATCTCTATTTTCAAATTCCCCTGATGAATATGTGTTCCCCAGCCCCCACATCCAAATAAACTTCATGCCATTCTAGGGTGCTGTGGGGTTAAGAGCAAACAAGATATAGAATCACACATATCTGGGTTCTAGTCTTGCCTCTGGAACATAGTGACAGTATGTCCTTGACCAAATGACTTCTCTGAGAAACACATATGGAACCTAGCTGCCTAGATTCACATCAGGATGAAGGAAGATGATACAGACAACTGCTTGGCACAGGGCCTGTCAGAGGTAGTAAATGGGCTATTTTATGCATCACAACAGAGAGATTGATGAGTTTGTTATTTTGCTAGTTATTTGTTTGTTTATATTACTGATCTTGAGTTAAAAATATATGTGAGAAGCACCCTCAAATCTCACCAAGTTTTAAGTTCTTTCCCTGTAGGTCCTACTTCTGCCTTGATGTTGTCTGACACACCTTCCCCCTCCTGTAATGTCCCTCTCCATCCAGGCTCCTCATTGTCAATTAAAGTCTCTCTGGGAAGTTGGGGTGACAGGGTGAACCAGCCCTACCTAATCCCTGGTCTATGGGTGGTGACAGCTTAGACAGAAAACCTTCAGCAGTAGCAATTCCAGTCTCAGTGGGTGGCTGGCTTGCTGAGACCATGGTCACCATAACTCACACATTTCCTCCTATATAGACAGAATGAGGGAACACGCCATACACTTGGCCAATGACCCTTCGTTGTCTGGGGGCCAGTGCAACAGGCCATTGAAAGCCTCATCTGACTATGACAAAAATTCATTACCAGATTCCCAACACAAACTATGAAGACCCTGTGTGGCTACCATTGGCTGAGACGGTGCTAGAAGTGAGACTGATTGATGGTAATAGCTCAAATGTCACTCACTGGCCATCTGCTCCCTAACTTCTTGTTCCCTTTCAAACTCCACACTGCCCATAGCAGGTTTCAGAGAATCTCTGGGGAGAGGGGCGCACATATGGAGGGCACTATGCTGGTTGCTGGCATGGGTGAAGGTGGCTGCTTGGGAGTGTCTCACAGGCTAATGTGAAGACTGATTCTGTAACACAAGAGAGGGTAAGAAAAGGCAGATAAACGAAGTTTCAGGTGCAACTGGAGAAAAAGAGAAGTGATTTGAACTCTGCAGACTGGTGAACCGCTCAGGCAGGAAGTGATGCACTGCAGCTCAGGCCCCTCTTGACTGAATGGCCAGGGTAGAGTTGCTGACACCTGCAGCTTAAGATCTCTGTGAAATCCAAGGAGAGACATTGAGCCCAACCACCCAGTGTGGTATGTCTACAGGCAGGACACACTGTTTGCTATGGTCTTATTCTCCTTTCCTGTGGGGAAAGATATTATTGATCGTGATGATGAGGCTATTTGATGAGCTATTTAAGCCAAGGTAAGCAGCACAGAGGAGAGGTAATTTCAGTTAATTGGAAATTTTATACAAGCCTTGCAAATTGTACTGATATCTTTAAAGAAGAAACAATGAGAAAAAATGTTCTACCCATTTATTTAATTGAATTTCCCCCCCCCCATCAATTTCACCCTTCCACATTTATGGGAGGAGGAGCAACCTAATTTTTGTGTTACTTTCTGTTGAATTGAGGCGATATTTTAGATGGAAGGTTTATACTGTAAAGCCCTAGCAGTATATTTATGGCAACAGATTACCAGGCCAAAACAGTCATCAGCAATAACGACAACAGTGAGGACTGACGAGCTAAAATGGACTGTCGCCTTGTACACAATGTCTGATACAGGGCTGGGTTAGACAGAAACATGGGACCTCTGAGTACAGAACTATTGGTTGCACCCTGTAGGTGATCTGACAGACCAGCCTTTGTAACTTCAGAAATGCTTGCCCTGAATGAGGTTTAGGATGACAAGCCAGCAGTAGGCAGATCAACAGAAGACGCAATAGCCTAGGGAAATCTTCACTAAGGAGTTGTCCCTCTATCCTAGAGACAAAACAAATAATCAAAGGAAGGTTAGTAAAAATATCAACTTTTTTTTTTCCTTTTTTAAAAACAGATACTTTAGATTGCTTAAAGGCTGGCCTGTCTACTTGGTGCTTAGGTCCTCTTCTTCCATGGGACACCTCTTTACTCTGGTATGATGGACCAAGGTTTTATTTTTGACAGTTTTAATGAGCTCTTAGAGACACTTGATAGAGTCTCTTTCACTTTTTTGTTTCCAACCGGGGCGGAGGCCAACTCATGTATAGTCGGTAGTACCTTACCCAGTCGTTTGACATGTTGTTTTATTCTCTTGTTTTTACACATGGTTATATTGCCATGTTTACCTCGGAGTGTCAGGAAGGGTCTCTCATAAACTATGTTCCAGGGCTTAAGTGAAGCCTGTTTCTAGGGGCACTCTCATCTGGAGGACAATTTTTTGTAAGCAGGGTCTTTCCGAATGAGGATTCATCAAATCCATTATAGCAAGCACATAGACAGTCCAAGGTACACAGGGTCCTCCCAAATGAGGTGCCACCAAATCCATTAAGGCATCGCATCTATAATGTGTGCATTCATGTAGCTGCCTCACAAGAGGCCAAACCAAGGCTTCGGGCCTCAGAACGAGTCCATGAGGATTTTGACTCCATTTAACTGTGTCATCCCAAGTGTCACAGTCACAGTCTTTACGTCCAAAGCGGATCTAAATCTAGCCTGAGTATCAAGGCCCCAGAGAACAGATCATCTCCAATGGCCTCCTTAGCACCTCTGCCAGTCACCTTTCTTTGGCCATGTTGGCCACCTGCTTGGGCTCAGCCACGGCCTGTTTCAAAGCCATTATTTTAAACAAGTCAGTACGGAGCTCATCAGCCGCGAAACCTTGCCCACAGTCGGCACTCATAGTCCCCACCATAGTTTGTGCTGTGCATTGACGAAAAATCCGTTTTGCTCTTGTGTGGTGAGGAAAGCTTGAAAGCACTGAAAGCTTGTTTTTCTTTACAGGCAGCTTTATTTGTAATGTAAATCAGAATAGATAACATAGACATACATGTTTTCATTATGTTATTTTTAAATGTTTACAATTTTATTTTGATAAATGAAAAATTAGAAAAGTCATATCACGGCTGTCGGGAAAGTCGCTGTGCACGTTCATCTGTGGCTGTCGACTACAGTCCACGCTGGTTCAAAAGTGGTTAAAGGGAGGTTTTCAGCTTCAGACAATTGCTGTTCAACAACAGTTGATGATTCTGATAGTCTCAACCCTGTCCCATCTCTGCTGAAGACAATCCTGTGACCTCTGCCCAGGACCTCTACCTGGACAGTCCCTTGAGTCATCTCCTGTAGCACAAAGAACATATGACATTGCCCCTGTGGATCACTGGCATGAGGCACAGATGCAGGCTTTAGTTCGCAAAAAGTGAGTGAGATTTTCAAGAGACATAAAATATTTTTGTCACTTTTTCAGGCCCTTCTCTGTGTTACAGTATTGGGTTACCTCCAGTGATTAGCGACCTCAGGTATTTGAGCAAAACAACAAGTAGTTTTCTTTCATCTAATTCTCACCTTGAATATAAATTAAGTGTCACACAATGGAAACATGAGTATAAATCCATAGACACTGCCTATTTCTGAAGCCAATGTGGTGGCACTTGAGGCATTAGGCCCAGTCAGCACTTGTGGCCAAACAGTCAGGGACAACACCCTCTCCCTGATAGTGGAGGACAAGCATGTTCCTGCCACGTCATGTCCTCACCTGTCTGGCCTTGGTTCACTTCTTTCCTCCTTGTTGGTAAATAGACACTAAACCAATAACTTTTTCTATGTAGAAATACCTGGAAAGGATGACCTAGGCCAACATTCTAAAAACAACACATTAAACACGGAATTATTATGTTTCTAAAATAAAATTCAAAACTATGCAATACGACCTGCCAGGGCCATTCACTCCCAGAGAATGGAAGACACTCCTTTGTGAGTTTCTTTATTCATAAAATGAAAACTCCCATGATTTTTAAAGGAAATACATGAAAATACTAAAGATGGAATTGAACTGATAATGTGATATTCAACATGCAATTGTTCTGGGAGAATGAAACCCCAAATGGTGTTTGGAGGTGACAGGTTACCTGCACTTCTGGACATTCACTTTCATAAAACAAGAAACAGTCAGATGGTCAATGTGTGCTTTTTAAGAAAAGATTATAATAATACAAAACTTTCTTCATTTATAGATTTATGAAATAAGATACACAAAGACTAAAATTTCAGCAAATATGATGATATTAAAACAATTTAATGGTAAAATAAACTGAAAAGTTTGGCTGTGTAGCCACTTGAAACCTGTAACTGTTGTAGAGCAAAAGGCCCAAAGGCAATTATTAATAGAAAAATCTTTTCTTCATTTGTGAATTGACAATTAAAGCAAAATCTCTTAACACGAAACTCATGAAAAGGGCCAGGACCTACATTTAATAAAAATAATTGGTTACAAACACAAATCTCCTGTAAAATAAAATCCCAAACTGTGCTTAGTGGCTGCCGAGTATAGAGTGGTCAGAGCTTCACTGTCATAAAATATCACGGACTCAGTAAACTGATTAACTTATACATTTATAAATCAAAATGATCAGAAAACTTTTATTTTAAGAAAATTTATGATCAGGAAACAAGAACAGAATTTAAGCAATGCAAGTTATGTAGAACATGCAATTACATTGTAAACTCCAAGGCACTCAATCAGATGTTAATTTCTTCTTCTGTAAGTTGAAATTTACACCAAGCCTTTTTGAGGAAAATCATGAGGAGTCCCAGGACTAAAATTTAATTGAATGCTATGAAGATGAACACTGTAAAATTAAATGCCAAACAGTATCCAATCTTGGCTGCCAAGACTGACTACCAGACAGCCACAGTGGCTGTAAGTATCAAGCACCCAGCAGGACAATTCATTTTCAAACATACACAAGGAAAATAATTTCACTTGAAGACTATTTATGGAACATGGACAAAATCAAGATGAAACAAATTGAAATGACTACAATGTCATGAATACAATCCATGCCATTCTATGGTAAAATTAAACAAGTAATAGGATTCCTGGGGGCTTGGTTACTTTCAGAGACTTAAAGCAAAAACCTCTTGAAACCCAGAATGCTGTTTTCATTATTTCTAAAATGCGAATACCACCAAATTTCTTCTGAAAAATGCATTAAAAGAATCAGAACCATAGTTGGTTGATACAATGATTATTACATAAACATATTATATACAAATGCAAAACAGGGTCAATAGTGGCTGAAGGCCATTCTCAGTAGTGCCTGAACAAACCCAGAGACGACCAGGCCACCCAATTCCTCATTTGAAATTACCAAGATTTCTTTTTTCTTTTGAAGCCAACATATAGAGAAGACCAATTCCAAAATTTAACCAAAAACTGTATTACATGCACAGTCATGTTAAAGAAACACAAAATACCACTCAAAGGCAGCTAACGATTGTCAGCCGTCATAATCCCAAGTACAGTGCCTCAGCGTGCGATTTAATACTTTCCTCCTTTTCAGGTCAAAAACAATAGAAATATGGTCTCTGAAAAGAAATCTCAAGAAAACAGCCAAGACCAAGAATTTAAAAATTACCCTTCCACAATATCCACCCAGTGACTTTGTAAAACAAAGGCAAAATCAGGTCCCTGGTGGCCACTGTGCAGTCGTGGACCAACACTGGCTCACCCAACAACATCAGTTGATTCCTTAGGTTTTCTTTGAGACGGAGTCTCACTCCGTTGACATGAGTAGAGTGTAGTGGCTTCATCACAGCTCACTGCCACCTCAAACTCCTGGGCTCAAGCAATCCTCCTGCCTCAGCCTCCTGAGTAGCTGGGACTATAGGCATGCGCCACCACTCCCCACTAATTTTTCTATTTTTAGTAGCGTCAGGGTCTCACTCTTGATCAGGCTGGTGTTGAACCTCCTGCCTCAAGCAATCCTCCCACGTCGGCCTCCCTCTGTGCCAGGATTACAGGTGTGAGCCACCACGCCTGGCAGATTTACTATTTTTAAGTTAAAAACACCTTAAGAGACCTTAAGATTACTAAGAGGGGGGCCCAAGACCAGCATTTGAACAAACA
This sequence comes from Mirza zaza, assembly GCA_008750895.1. Classification (NCBI taxonomy): domain Eukaryota; kingdom Metazoa; phylum Chordata; class Mammalia; order Primates; family Cheirogaleidae; genus Mirza; species Mirza zaza. Next base: position 54,583 of record VSMD01062771.1, on the reverse strand, counting down.
AAATGATGTGAAAGACTCATCGTGTTGTTACATAAAGTACCACACTGGGCCTGACGTGGCCAATGGGCTTCCCTGTCATCAATCCCTAAGCCGCTGCGACACATCTGTTAAAGATGTTAGAATACACCAAATACTTAATTCGATCACAATCACTACACAAACCACCAATGAATAATTAAAGTCAATTAAACTTACAGATTTGTGATCATCCAAGGGGGGGTGCATATCCCCACATCCCCTCAGGCAACAGTCCATAGAAGCAGCACCTCACAGTTCAGACTGGACTATGACTGGTAACCTGGTAGCGCTTCTTGGACCGACAGTCTACCGCCCCGCCTTCCAACAATATCATTGGTGGATATGAAATGATTGCCAGGGAGCTCATCCACTCTCTCCAGTTCTACAAATGGAAATTCTGCCTATACCTCAGGGCCCACTTAAATAATTGAAGTCCTTCCTCATACTGTTATTGCTTATTATACCTATGCACATCCTTTGATGTACAGATTTGCCACTCAGGCCTTTGCAAATGTGATAACCTCTGTTTCCCGTCATTTCTGATTTCTGAAATCTTGCTCACCTAGTTTAGGGAGGCCCAGCCCACTTGCAGCCTCCTCCAGGGAGCCTTACCTGCTTTACACCATCACCAGTTTCTTCCCTGGAGAGAAAATTCCCCATGCCCCGGATGCTATCAGTGCAGCTCTGTGCCTCCTGTAGGACCTTCCACAGGGCATGTGAGCCATTGGAGTGTGGAAGAAAGAAGTGTCTGGGGACTGTGTTGCAAGAACATGCCAGTGACAGCGGCTCACTTTCTTAGTCTCTGCAGGTGAACACAGCTCAAAATTAATACAGAAGACTGAGTGGTCAGCTCAAGCAAGAGGGATTATTTCCCAGAAACAACCACAGTTGCCTCTCTGAAGACTCCCTCAGATTAGTCTACTAGGCTACAACATCAGAAGGTAAAGGGCAAATTTTCTCCAAGCAATTTTTTCACACACTTAGGGTGTACACAGAAAGACGCAAAACCTCCAAAGCCTCCATAAGCGGTGAAGGTAGATTCAAAGGGATTCAAGGATCCAAGGATCCAGGTCCCACCTTACATTCAAAGAATGTTTACCTTTTCTTTCATCAAGGATCCAGAACCTTGAGACTGTCAGCAATGAGAGAGACAGCATTGGGGCACCCTCCACCTTGTGAATGCTTGTTAAATGCCAACGCTCAGCAGAATGATCCATCAAACCATTCATTTAGGTGTTTTCGACAGCTTACCCCCCTAACAACTAGGAGACCCAAGATGGCTGTACCATTACAGGGGCAGAGGGAGAGAGCACAGCAAGTGCATGTAACAGAAAGGAGGTGTTGCCAATAACTTGAGTTTCACAACTGCATTTGACTAGGAAATGTGTCAGCCCTGCTCACTAATACATTATTTGGCTATGAAACATGGGTTTGGGTAAAGATTTTTCTATATATCTTAGGCATAAATTTTTCATTGGGTGGAAAATAACAAAGACCCTCATTTTCCAAGGATTTAAAATAGTTTAACCAGTAACAGAGATACATCAGAAGACTGTTAACCACAATGTGCTGGATAAAGGCCACATACTTTAGTGTCTAATCCTAAAGAAATGTGGAGTTTGACCTAAGGTGGGTGAAGTTCAGGTCCTGTGATGCCACCTTCTCCATGAAACTTGTGCCAATAGGAACGTACAGGACCAAGAGGTACCCAGTAAGATTAGTGGTTAGAAGTCTCTGTGGAACATCTTAGAAAAGTGACTACTTACACTTACCATGTTACTTCCCGGTGTCATATTTTCAAATCTCTTTACCTGAATTTCAATGAATTAATCACCACACAGAAAATAAATGACTTTACATAGCCAAAGAAAGAGCGGGGAACACTCTGGCACTGCCAGTTAACAGGCCCCCTCCAGCCTGCGCAGTTTGCAAACAGTAGTAAGTCCTGATAGACACTGGGGTCTCAGCCCTGTCATCGTCCATGTGCAGTGTCTGAGTTGGCCAGAACAGAAAGTTGCTGAGGAGAGGAAAAGCCTGTGGGCCTGGGCTGCCTCTTGCTTCACAGAACGGTTAACGAGCTCTGGTTTCCAAGCAGATGCCCCAGTGACCCCTGAGGAAGCTTGCTGGACCTGGGAAAGAAAACGGACATTTAAATGATATTGTGGCAAAGTCTAAACAGCTTGCATTGGGGGACAGGGAAGCAGTGAGCAGGAAGGGAGTTAAACCAAGCACCCTAATGTTCTTTTCCAACATGTGGACTCCAGAAATGGGATGCCAGTTCCTTGACCACCTTTTGTGTGCTGGGCCCCTAACATGGATGATCACACTTGGATATCACAACATCCACCATACCAAGGTATAATTTCCATTGCATAAGTGAGGAATCTGAGGTTCAAAGATGGTAGTGAGAAAGAGCCACGGGACTCAGACACTGGAGAGTGTGAATGGGACATGATGTGTAGTCCAAGCATGTCTGCAAAGCAAAGAATAAGCCAACAGTGCATGAAAGGGTAAACATCTGAAGAAGTACTGACCTATATGCATTACATGCCTTGTTAGCCTATGTCTCCAGGACTCCTATGGAATAAATGCCTTCCCCTCCACGGTGGACTCAGGCTACTATTCTCCACCAGCCACCTGGTCCACGGGTTCCATCTTTCCCCTTTTTCATAGATACACGTGGTTTTGAATTACCTTCACATCCATGCTTTTTTTTTCTTTTCTCTGTCTTTATTTTTCTTTCTTTTTTTGACACAGGGTCTCATTATTTTGCTGACGCTGGTCTTGAACTCCTGGCCTAAAGCCATCCTTCTGCCTGGACCTTCCAAAGTGCCAGGATTACAGGCATGAGCCACCACGCCTGGCCAGCTCCATGTTTTTACACCAGAAAAAATAGCATCTGAGCATCATCCCTCAGTCCCAGCATTACTGAAGTTTATTTTTCACAGTCCATTCCAGTCCATTTTGCTGATGCATCCTTTTTTTTTTTTGTCACCGAGTTTCACCTTTTTGCCCGGACTAGCGTGCCCTTGCATTAGTCTAGCTCACAGGAACCTCTAACAACCTGGGCTCAAGCAATCCTCCTGCCTCAGCCTCCAGATTAGCCTGGAATACAGACATGCAACACCATGCTTGGCTAATTATTTCTATGTATATTTTAGTTGGCCAATTAATTTCTTTCTACTTTTAGTAGAGACGGGGTCTCACTCTTGCTCAGGTTGGTTTTGAACTCCTGAGCTTCAGCAATCCTACTGCCTTGGCCTCCCAGAGTGCTAGGATTATAGACGAGAGCCTCCCCAGGCAGCCTTGCTGATACATCTTACTGCAAAAAGAGCTTCCAAATATGATCAAAAGATCAAAGTGTGCAGGTTAAAATATAAAAATCAGTTTTTTAAAAAATAAGAACATTCAAATAAAATAAATTTGTCTGTAATAATAGTACCCACAATGAACAGAATAACACAACAAAGACTGAAAAAAGATAACGATGCCTAGCGAAAAGAACGGGTTATAGAAACCGATTCTACCATGCAGTTAGTCAGCGGTGCTCAGGAGTCTCAGAGACGTCCTGTTTTCTTGCTATTCCTCAGAGACAAGGCAACTGATTTATCCAAAATTATGGGTAACGGACCTCTTGGATGCGTTTTGTGTTCTCTCTTGACTTTGTTACTTATTAAAGACACTAATACATTATGCGAGATTATGGGTAACATCACTTTCCAATGGGTTTTGGATCCCATTTAGTATGTCGTTGAATACTGACAGTAATAGAACATTAAATCCACATTATACAAGTACAATTTGATATATTATGTCAAAAATAGTAATGTAGTATGTTGCAAAAATTGTTTATTTATTGATTGATTGATTGATTTTTGAGAAAGAGTCTCACTCTGTTGCCAGGGCTAGAGTGCTGTGGTGTCAGCCTAGCTCACAGCAACCTCAAACTCCTGGGCTCAAGCAATCCTTCTGCCTCAGGCTCCCGAGGACCTTGGACTACAGGCATGCACGACCATGCTTGATTAATTTTTTCTATGTATATTTTTAGTTGTATAGATAATTTCTTTCTATTTTGAGTAGAGACAGGGTCTCGCTCTTGCTCACACTAGTCTTGAACTCCTGAGCTCAAGGGATCCTCCTGCCTGGCCTCTCAGAGTGCTAGGATTACAGGGGTGAGCCACCATGCCCAGCCACAAGTAACTCTTTTACATCATAGAAAGTATCCGGTATTGCTCGGTGATTAAGGTCCTCTGGTTTTGGAGCAAAACAAAAGCGTTCCTGTTATTTAGATATCTCTTTGAATATCAAATACATTAGGTGACACAGGATAGAGGCATGAGTACAAATCAGCAGTCACCACCTATTTCTGAAGCCAATATGGTAGCACTTGAGGCATTAGGCACAGTCAGCACTTGTGGCCAAGGGGGCATGGACAGTACCCTAGCCAGTGAGAGTGGACTAGCATATGCCTTCCAATTCTTGTGCTAGGGAGCTTGCCCTTGGACCATTCCTCTTTAACTTCTACGTTAATTGAAACTACACAAGTTGTTTTTTTCTTTGTTTTTATCAAAGAACACCTGGGAAGAAGGACCTCAATGAATATTTTTAAATGACAATATATTAAATACACAAGTATGGTTCTAAAACAAAATTCGAAAGTATGCAATATATCCTACAAGGAACACTCATCCCCAAACTACAGAAAACAAAAATCATAGTTGTGAATTTCCTTATGTTCAAATAAAAAATGCCCCACAAATTTCAAAAGGAACGTACACATGTCACTAGGGACAGAATTGAATTAAATGACATGATATTCAACACGCAATTGTTGCGGGAAATGAAATTCCAATGGTGCCAAACGTCTACAAGAGCTCTATGGTGGCCTGGACTTCTAGGCATTCACTGTCATCAGCGAAGCACTGGACCAATATTATACTTAATGTGGGAAGTTTTATATTTAAGTATCGCAAAATGTTGTTAAGTTTTACAGAGGCATGAAATAAGATATACAAAGGCTAAAATTTCAACAAATATAACTATTTAGAAAACAATATAAAGTGAAAATAAAAGGAAAGGTTCGGCTAAGTGGCAGCTTGAGGTTATAAACTATCATTAAGCAAGAGGCACAAAGCCAATCAGAAACATCTTTTTCTTATTTGCAGATTGGAGATAACGTCAATATTCTAACGCAATACCTATGGAAAGGGCTAACACCTACGTTTAATAGAATGAAATGATACCGAGCATGTAATCTGCAAAATAAAATTCCACACTGTTTACTACTGGTGGCAGACAGTTTACAAGATTCAGTGCTATAAAATATCAAGGACTCAGCAACCTAAGCTCTGTAAGGTGAATTGAGGCTACTCTCAAACTTTCTATTTAGAAAATTTCTGAATAAGGACACCACCAAAATTTAAGCAAAAAAACCCAAAAAGTATATATAGACATATCCAACATGCAATTACAAAATTAAAGGTACTCAATCAGATGTTAATTTTCTCCTCTGTAAATTGAAATTTACACCAAAACCTTTAAAGGCAACTGAAGGAAGAACCAGGACCAAAATAAACTTCAATGCCATGGGGATAAATATGAAATCTTAAATACGAAAATAGTCGAATGTTGCCCTACAAGAGAAATTAAGGGAAATCCACAGCCATTGTAAATTACAAAAGCCCAGCAAGTCAGCCCATTTCCAATGCACACAAGGAAAATACATTTATTTCTAAATATTTAGGGAACAAGGCCAAGAACAAAATTAAACAAATTGAAAAAAACTGCAATGTCATGAAAACAACCCACATGATTATATTGTAAAATAAAACAAAAAAATAGGATACCTATGGGTTTGCTTCCCTTCAAGGTCTTAAATCAAAAACCTCTTGCCAAACAGATTATATTTTCATTATTCATAAATTGCAAATAATCCTTTAATGAGAAACACATGAAAAGAATCAGAAACACACTTGGTTGAATGGGAGGATATTAAAACGGAGTCAATTTACAAAAAAATACAAAACAGCCTTCCCTGGTGACCAAAGGCAATAAAGGATGTGAACAGGCTCTAGGCCTTCCCTGGATTGCTACTTCATTTTCACTTGAGATTAGCAGGGAATTCTCTTTATTTTTATTCTTTTAAGACAAGACGTAAAGAAGACCGGCTACTAAATGTAAGCTGACAAATGCTGTTAAACACGCACTGATGTTGTTAAATGAATCAAAACTGGCCATAAATGCAGCTACATCATACTCGCACATATGCTCCTTCTGGGTGTTACTTTCCTCCTTATTAGGGTGAAGATAACAGAAATACCGTCTCTGATAGTAAGACTGATGAATGGGGGCCCAGTACAAAATTGAAGGGAACACGCATCAACAATATTCACCTAACAATTTTGTAAAAGAAAAGGCTAATCAAGCCCCGTGTGACCTAGGCCAGTGTGTCGTCCTGCACCAACACCTATTCAGCAATTAGCACCTGTCCTTTCCTCACTTTCAAGAACAAGCACCACAAAACATTAACACCGCAAAGGATAGCGCCGAAGCTCAACATTTAAGCAAAGAAAATGATAGTGAAGACCCATCCCGTTGTAACATACAGGACAATATTACACCTAAAGTTGGTTAAGAGACGTTGCTTGTCATAAATCCAAAAGGGAATCCAAAGTATACCATTTCACCCCATATACTTAATTCAATCAAAATAGTAATACAAGCGGCCAATGTAGAATGACAAACATACACTTTCCGGATTGCCTGAGGGAGGCCGCCAGGATCCAGATCCATGAGAGGAAGCCTCCACCAAAGACTCCCTGATCAGTACACAGGCTAGTCACATGGTAGGGCTTGTCATTCATTCTAAGGCCCCGCCTCCAAATGTCATTGGAGTTCATAAAATGACTGGCAAGTACCTCATCCACTCTCTTCACAGCTATCAGTGAAAACTCTGCCGAGGTAACAGGGCATACCTTGCTTGCCTGAAATTAAGACAAGGTCTTATATTTATTTTTCTTCAAGAAGACTCGGTAGTGCATATTTTCAGGAGATGTGGTATTTTTTAAACTATGGTAAACAATCTACATTTATTTAAATATAGTTAAATCATCTTCTTCTGGAACATCATCATAACACTCCTGTAAGTTTTTTCTGCGGGGGAGAAAAGAAAAGAAAGAGAGAAAGAGTGGGGGCCGAACCATGTGGCTTTAATATACACTCCTGGACGAGGTTGTGGGGCCCCAAGGTAGGGGGGGGCAGAATTCGCCTCCCTTTGAACGGGCTGAGGAGTTAATACCCTTTGGGCGTGGTTAGGGACTTTTGGCAGGAAGACCTGGGGTTTTCCACTGTGACCTTGGATGGTCATTGAGAAATAGGAGGGGCTGGTAGTATTTGCAGAACCCAGGAGTAGAAACGTTCTTATCCAGGTGGACATCTGGGTGTGGTTCCTCTCAGCCGGGCCTGGCAGTTTTGTCCTTGGCGAGTCTGGTCTCCTGAGCCTTTCTTTTTTGATCTAGGGAAGGGAGGGGTCTGCCACTAACCTTGTACCTCCAAACCCCAAGTTCCATCCTGAATTTCTTGCGACTCTATTTCCTTTAGAACCACTGTCCCTAATCTCTCATGTGGAGCAATAGAGCTCTCGTGGGGCAGATGAGAAGGGCTGCTCATCTTCTTTACTGCACGGAGAAGAAATGCATGGGTTGTGCAGATACACTGCTTAGCCATGCCTATCACTAGGTCTTATATTTGGGATAGGGCTTATATTGCACAAATGCACAGAAATCCTGCTAGGGCTTATTTTATGGATCGGTGTTATTTTCGGGGACACATGGTAGTTAAATAATTCGACATTGCTCATGTTGTTATCACCTTCATATATCTGACAATACCTCAACGTGCACATCTACTACTCATGACTTTGCACAAGCAAAACAAAATGTTTTCCGTCATTTCTGGTTTTGGAAATCCTGCTCCCCCACTGGATCCATGCCCAGCAGAGGATCATCTCAGACATAACGTATTACACATTTATAAGGTGTGACAGTTGTAGTCCAATTGTGCATGAGAAACCTCTGACAAATTTTTACATAGCCCTTAAAAATCTGAGAGTATGTCCATTTCCTCATGCCCTTCCCAAAATGGGGACTTAAGTCCTTATTTTAAATTTTAGTATCTACCCGAGAGTCATGAATGTTGTAATTTATATTTCTCTAAAAATAGAGAAGTGGCATTTATTTACTTACGACCTCAATCATTTGCTCAAAGTTGTGAATGGAAGTACTTCATCAACTGATATCCACATTCTTCATTTATATTTACAAATCTTCCTTTATAAGATTCTTCCCACTCCTCACCTCTCAACAATAGTATGGCTGTTTTTCTGCATTATAGTATCAGGTATTGCAATTCACTGTGAATCTCCTCAGGAAAAATAATGCTTTAATGTCTTTCATCTGTAGACATTTGCATAATGTTTGAATGAAAACGCTATTAAATATTCAATGGTCTTCGGCGACTTTTCATTGTGTTACCTCTTCAGGACTCTGGCCCATGTATCAGTTGGTCACCAGCAATGATGGGGCCCAGGGAACCTCGAATTTATGGAAAGTGTGTGAAATGTGGGCAGTCTCATTTAGGGGACTGTGCCATTAGCCTGGAAGGTTTGTTTAACTCTTGGTACTGTCAGAATTGCACTGCCCCTCCTTCTCCTCATGACAAGGGGCCCACGTCCTAGAACCAGAAGGCTGGCATGGGGCATATGGGCGACAAGGTCCTCTCCTCTCATACGCAGGATCAATAGTCCGGGTCCCCTCCTCTGGTACATGGTACAGGCACCAATGGTTTATTCTCAGTGGAAACTGCAATGGTGGTCCAGGGCTGACCCAAATCGCCTGCTTGAATCTGTAGGGAAACTCAGACCCCTCCCTAGAGAGCAGACTCCACAGCTCTCTTGGAACACCTCTGTGGCCAGAGACCTGGCCCAGTGTGTGCCAGGGGAGCACCTGTGTACCTGCGAAACAAACAGATGGACAGATACCTAGATCTGCAGAGAGAGACACAGACAGAAGTGTAGAGAGGCAGGAAAGTACGGAGGACCGCAGGGCCGAACCAGTTGCACAGGATCAGCTGTATCCACTCCCTCTGCCATGAGGACACTTCTGCCTTGGATACTTCTTGGACACGCACAGCTTTCCCCCGCCCTGAGCATGCCCTCTTTCTGAACTCGGGTCCTGGCCAAAATCCCGCCCACAGTGCCTAGAGGGTCAACTATCAATGTGCTGATATTTTCCCCCGCAAATGCTTGTCAGAGAGTGCACTCAACTAGAGTTGTTGACAACCACAGTTCATGATCTCTATGATAACCCAGGGAGAGGCACATGCCCAACCACTCAATGTGGCACATGCACAGGAAGGACGGGCTACCATAGTCTTCCTGTCCTTCCCTGTAGGGGACACTTAATAACCACAAGGCCTAAGCTGCCTAAGGAGGATAAAATGTATCTGAAAATTCTCTGGGAGTGGAGCCCCTGATCCTGACTACTTACTGGAACTGCTAATTCATAAAATGCTTAGACACTGCTCAGCTCAACAAAGGATACATAATGGTAATTAATTGGAAATGTGACACATTCAGAAGAGTACTGATATTTTCAAGGAACAAATGATGCTCTGAAGCATCTTCTCCTTTTACCTGGCTCCATTCAAAGGCAGGTTGTGTGATACAAAGACATATTTCTAACTGGAGGAGCAAGATTTTAGGAAGGTAGGAGCGGGAATGAACTGCCTGCTCACTCTTCCAGTTTTGGTCCTCATGACTTCTGAACTGGGTCCTGCAGAACCTTATTGCTCAGTCTACTTCTGCCTTACCCTTACTGTGATCAGGAGATGCCCCTGTCACCCACACAATATCCAAATACGGATTTGTGTTCTTCAGATCACCTTGTATAAGGAGGTATCAGATCACTTATCACCTTTCTTAATTTAACAATGGGAGAACTTAAGTCTGGGCCTGGAAACCCTAAACTTTGCCACAAACCCCCTCACCGCAAGGTCCCAGAGTAATGAGCTCATATATTTCACCCTGTACATGGTAGGATGCACGTGGAAGATGCATGATACATTGATCATGATTTATTTCTTTTGAATAATAAAACATACACGTGTTAGTTTCTCCAAGAAACACATTTTATTATAAGAACACAAGGACCTTACAAAGTACAAGACCAAATCAGCATACACATCTCTTAGACAAAGAAATGAGAATTAGCATAATTTAACATGTGGTCTATAAAACACATTCTCTACCAAGAAAGATGGCATTAATGAGACATAGCAGACAATAAGTCATGGTGCCTGACCAAGTGACAAAGTAAAAAGGGAAATGAAAGTTTACACCTCCCTGTTGAGAAAAGAAACTTAAACTTTCCCTTTTATTAGAGCAGTTCCCTTAGAAAAGTGGCAACTGTCAAGTTCTCCATGTACCTCTCTAAAATGTCGTAAACATTTTGAAAAATAAAATATGCCTCTGCCACTTTTACAATCAGGAATGGACAAGGACCAGACAGTAACATATTTGGACTGCATGAGAGCTAGGTATACAGGGGACACCTTAAGCAGCTGAACCCAGAAACTCGTCAGGGTCTGACTGCAAAAGAGGCAAATGCACAGCACAGGCAGTACCGAAGGCTCTGTATAGTTACAGGAGAAAACCCTGGAATACAAAGGAGATGAGAGAATAGAATGCGCCAAGAAGGATACAGAAGTCCCAACAAAAGCAACAGGACATACTGCCCAGAACTCTCTCCCACTGTTGCACTATGCAACAATATAAAAGAGTGAAGCCCCACCTACATCTGTGGCCATTTTTCACGGGCCTAGTACAGTGCTCAGAGGAGGTGACACAACCAAGATGTCAACAACACCCAAAACACCAATGACTGGGATAGGGAAAATAAGGACCTGCCTGAAACATTAATGTATCAGCTTCGCAAGGCACATATTTTCCCCATGACCTCCATCAAGGTACATTGTTGTCTTCAGTTCCCCAGCTATGCCGACCCACACGTGCTGCAAGGGAGGGGAAGGGGCTCAGGAGGCAGGTGCCTCCTTGAACGCTATCTCCCATCACGATATTCACCCCCAACTCCCATGTCCTCCAAACTCTCTATATTCCCCTCATGCCCAGGAGACTCCTAACATTCCTTCTAGGACCCTGGAATACCCTGAAATACGGAGACCACCGAGCCCTCCCCTCCTCACACTGCAACTCCCCCCTGTCCTTTAACAGCGTCAGTGGCTGTAGTACTACACAAGGTGCATAAATCCCTCACTGAGCTGTCTAGAACAGTCTTGATGGTTCAGGCAACTTCTCGTGCCTATGTAAACACCCCTCTGAGAAGAGCAAAGTGACCGATGGATTAGACCACAAAGTGGTGACAGTTTACATTAGTGGACGGGAAATGAGACAGCTTCGGCTGACAAGGATATGCCCCTTTCAACATGATCAATAAGACAGGTTAATCTGCCATTCTGGACACCTAACATAACTCGGAATGTTCCTTGACACCCAGGCTCATGGGGAGACATGCAAAAGGATCCTAACGTTACCAGCTTCATACACTGTTCAGTGGTGGAACCCATGTGAATTTTCCTTCCCACCAACGTGCAGAGTATGATCAACGGAAGAGTGTAGGAAGCTAATAGAGAAATGCTTGGCCAAAATGCCAACTTCATTCCCACTGTCTGAAACACGAGTGCTCAGGATCCCTGGGCCACCCTTGCTGTGCATAGTGCAACCCCTTCTGTTCAGCACACTAGCGTAGGAGGACACAGCCTGACCACTGGCCATCACCTGTGTCTCCACTGGATTCAAAATTCTACTTGCTACAGATACTGCCGGTGAAGCTGTCTCGTTCCTGTAGGAATTCACACAAGGCTTTGGAGCCACCCGATTGGGAAGGAGGAAGGAGAGGCCAAGTCAATTGTGAGGCCCTACCAGCAACAGCAGTTCACTTTCATAAGTGTCTGCTAGTGAACACAGCCCAGTATTAGCAAGAAACACTCAGTGGTGAGGTCATCCAAAAGAACAGGATCACCCAGAAACAACCACAGGTGCCTCTAAGAAGACTCCCCAAGATTACCCTATGAGGCTACAATATAATAGGGGAAGGGTCACACTTCCTGAAGCCATTTGACATAGGCTAAGGCAGGGAACAGCAGTCCACTTTCATCAGTCTCTGCTGGTGAACACAGCTCACTATCAGCATGAAAAACTCAGTGGTGAGACCATACAAGAGAGAAATGTTCCCCGGAAACAAACACAGGTACCTCTCAGAAGACTCCCTCAGATTACTCTACGAGGATGCCATATAATACCACGTTTCTCCAAACGATTTGCATTGGCTAAGGAAGGGCACCTAATGAGTCAGAAATTGCTAAGCCTTCATAAACAGCGAAGTTCAGAATTCTCATTGATAATGGACAGCCAAGATCTACCCCCTTAATAAAGTCTCATCTTTGCCCAAGAGCCATACTTTCCCAAGTCACACTCAACAAGAACCTCTGGTGCAGTGCCAGGCATGGGGAAGGGGGCAGAAGACACTCCCTTGAACACACAAAGCCTGTGAGAACATCCCAGCCAGAGTCCCACAGCCCCCACCTCTCCCAGCAGCTGTGCCCAGGGCCACTGTACCCAGCGCTTTCCCACCTAGACTCAATAGGCCCCCGATGGAGCAACCATATTCAATGAGTCATTCCATCTTTCCTGATCAGAGAAGCCGCTACCCCTGTCTCACCCTCGAACCCCTATAATTCTTCCCATCAAAGAACAGACATCAAAGTGGCTGGGGATCCAGCCATGAAATCTATTAGTTCAAGGTGTATTGCCCTGGGTTTTGAGGACCATTGTAATCAGCACATATTTCTACTGCTATAAAAACACCCAGTGTGACCTCTGGATTTCCACATGGACCACAATGGACAGGAGACCGAGACTGGGGTAATTATTGCTTTTTCAAGCAACAAAAACATTCTTAAAAGGTCTCACAGCTTGTGATTAATACCACGGGATTCAGAACCATCTGAAGCTGGATCTTATTCCACCTCCTAAAGGATCCTGCCTTGTTACCATGGCAAGGTTCTGTAATCATTAATGTACTCTGTAAAATGGGAATAACACCAGTACATTTAACTCATGGTTTTTAGAGGATGAGGTGAGAACCCAACGAACTGAGAACAGTGCTTGGTTCTAGTGACCTTCCCATCAGTGACAGCCCTGGCTTATTTCTTTTAGCATCATCACCACTACCATCAACATCATTGTCACAACCATCACCATCATTTCCAGAAGCCCAAGGTGCTTCTCAAAACGACCAGTGCTGTCCCAGTTACATGCCTGGACATGCCAAACAGGGAACCAGTCTTACAAGAAATACAATCAGTTGCATTGTTCTCAGTGCCTAATACCTATACCGATGCCTGTGCCTTATGTTCAAGCATAGACACTTAGGCACCAGGAAGACAAGAGTTGGTATTTAAGGTGGGAGATCCAGGCCTTCAATTGTCAGGGCTAACATTGTGCCTCTAAAGTAACAAACAGTATCAAAGGCTTTTTTCAATTTTCTCATTGTGAAACCAGAAATTTACTTCATAAACAGCCATGACAAGGGTCAGAACCTACAAAATAGGTACTGTCAGGGAAAAGCCTCACTGCAAATGATGGAAAATGGTCACAGTGAGTGTAAGTCTACAAATAGGGATTTCAGTGGATTCAATTTCATTATATTTTGAAATCGCTCAGCTTTGTACATGACTACATAGTAACTGTATAATCTAAAAAGTCATTTCACAACCAGGTGAAAAGTGAGCACATCAGCCCTTATGTATGTTGTACCATTTCATCGAATATTAGAAAAATCAATTGTCTCCCTCTACTTAAATAAGCCACAGAGTTTCAGTGCAAGGCCTTGCCTTGTAGTGGCCAATATAATCCACTCTCTTCCTAGCACTCATATAAGAAACAGGCATGAAAAAGCACTTCAAGGCAAATTCGAGTGTGATGTGAAATACTGCACACAAAGAATTTACAGCACATTACCATTATGACTAGTGAGTAGATACGCAATGACTACATACCAGAAAAAACTAAGTGACAAGGCTGGCCTAGGAATGAACTCATGAGAAAGGTCCAATGAACTAGGTCTCAACTTAAATTCTGAGGAGGTCCAACATCTCTTTCATGGAAGGCTTGGTTCCGTCGGACTGCCATCAATAACGGAAACGCCCTTTACGCATCCACTACCTTGAGAATGCTGCTTGCATGCTATTACATAGTGTAACTATCCACCAAGGCACGCATTTCAGTCTTCCCCCAAGGCTTCCCCACTCAGAAAAAACAAGAAGACAAAAGATGGAGGTGACATTGCAGAGGCAAAGGGCACAACATGTGCATGTGCGACTGGCAGGAAGCATCACAGTTACCTCAAGTTTCACAAGGGCTTTTCACTAAGAAATCAGCCATCCTTGGTCATCATCACAATATGTCCTTAGCAATCATGGGTTGGGGTAACGTGTTACCATGGATCTCAGGCCTCAATTTTACATTGGGTGTAAAATAAAAATGACTCTCATCTTCCAAGGATTAAAAGTAAGTTAACCAATGACAGGGACAAGTCAAGAGCGTATGAATGACAACATACTGAATAAAAGGTAGACACTATAGGGTCTCCTGCCAAAGAAATGTGGAATTTGACCTAAGGGGAGTGAACTTCATGTTCTGTGATGCCACCTTCTCCACGAAACGTGTGCCAATAGAAAACTACAGGACCCACAAGGACCCATTGAGACTAAAGGTTCAAAGTCAACATAAGAACATCTTAGGATAGTGCATACTTCCAATTAGCACGTTAATTCCCTCTGTCACATTGTCAAATGTCTTCACCCGCATTTCAATGAATAAATCACCACACACAAAATAAATAACTTTACACAGGCCAAGAAAGTGCAGAGACCTCTCTGGCACTGCCAGGTAGCAGGCCCCCTCCACCCGGCACCACTGACAAATGGCAAAGAGTCCTGATGTGTAGTGAGGCCTGAGCCCTGGCAGCCTCCATGTGCAGTGTCTGAGTTGGCCAGAACAGAAAGTTGCTCAGCAGAAGGAAAAGCCTGAAGTCCTGGGTTGCCTCTTGCTTCACAGCACGGTTGATGAGGTCGGGTTTCCAGAGACATTCCCCAGACACCCTTGAGGAACTTTGCTGGCCCTGGGAAAGAAAACAAACGTTTAAATGATATTATGGCAAAGTCTAAAGAGCTTGTACAGGGGTAGGGGAGCAGTGGTAGGGAGGGGGTTAAACCGAGCGCCCTGATGTTCTTCTCCAACATGTGGAGTCAGGAAATGGGATACTGATTCCTTGGGCACTTCTTTTGGACTCGGGTACTGGAGACTGTGAATGAGACAGGATGTATGCTCCCAGTAACGTCTCCAAAGCAAAGAAATGGCCGGAAGCAAGAAAGGGTGAAGATTTGAAGGCGTACTGACTTATGCATTAGTTTGATTGTTACCGTCTGTCTCCAAGTCTCCTCCCAAATAAATGCCCTCCCCTCCATGGTGGAGGCAGACCGACAGACTACCACCAGCCACTTGGACCACAGGTCCCAATCCTGCCCTTTTGCATAGATAAACATGGCTTTCTATTACCTTCAGATCCATTTCTGAAGCAGAAGTTAAAAGGCATCTGAGCAGCAACCCACATTCCCTCTATTCCTGGAGTTGACTTTTGACCATCTACTGGAGAACATCCTGCTATTGCCTGTTAGTGCAAAACATTCCAAATAGGATCAAAACATCAAAACTTTGAAGATAAAATGCCAAGATCTGGTTTTTTGAAACCATAGCATTCAAATAAATTCAAGCTGGCTGTAATGGGACACTGACAGTGAGCAAAGGAACACCACTAATGCCTGGGAAAAGATGTTAGTCTCTAGCAAGGTCTCAATCATGAAGTTAATAAGCAGCACCTATGGACAGACCTTAACACTGATGGCAGTTCCTAGCTTGGAGACCCAGGACAGCAGTGTCAACACCTTCCTAAATGATGGTACAGGTGAGACCAGATGGGTGACACCCTCTGCCCAGTGCCTGTCACCTCACACTAGATAAAGTTGTTCTTACCTGGCTGGATGCTCTGGACAGTTATTTCCAGTTCCACACTAGTCATGGTACAGGCTCCCATGCTGACCCGTCGCAGACTTTTCCACCACAGGTCCTGAAGGAGATGGCAATTGTACAGATCTGCAAGACTAGCACCACTGGGGACACACGCATGGCAACTCATAATGCAGGTAGGGGGCTGGAGCACGTGTCCTATTACTCTTATGAAGTAGAGCTGCTGAAAATACCTAGTCGGGACTGAGTACACAATTATTCAGCCCATGCCAGGTAGGCCAAATTCATGAATGGCTACATAACACATTGTAGGAACTGTGCCATAATACCAGGTAATGTTGCTTTTCAGAGGCTCCACTGCTCCCTTCAAAGGGAACCACAGGTCATGGTGGAATCAGTCAATAGGAGGAGCCCATTCCAACCAATTCTTGTCCTCCTCAGGCTAGGCCTTCAACATTCATTTCTCTTTAACTTGTGGGCATATAAAAAATACATGAATCATTTGTTTTTCTATGGAAGAACACCTGGAATGGGACAAACGCTACATTTGAAGAAAACCAGTATATGAAATACACCATTGTGCTTCAAAAACAAAACTGTGCAACATGACCTGCAATTGTCATTCACTCCCATATAAGTGAAAGCACTCAATCTGAGACTTTCTTCACTTATAAATGGGAGCTTCCCCATTACATTCAAGGAAATTTATGCAAAAGCCGCGGGACAGAATTGGATTAAATAACGTGATATTGAGCACGCAATTCATGTGAGAAATGAAATTCCCAACAATGTGTAATGGTGACAGGCGACCAGTACTTCCGGGTATTCACTGCCATAAAACAAGTGGCGGCTTAGGCAATGTGTGCAGTTGGAAGCTGAAAATGCCACAAAGCTTTCTTCATTTGGGTACATCTATGAAATAAGATAACACCAAGACTAAAACCTCAACCAATCCGGTGATATTAAAACAATTTTATGGTAAAATCAAGTCAAAGTTCAGGTTGCCGGCAACGTGAGGCAGGAGCTGTCATACAGCACGAAGCACAAACCAATCAAAACATTATTTTCCTTACTTGTGCATTTAAAATACAAAAACTGTTTACCCAAACTGAGGAAAAGGGGCCTGAGCACCTTTAATTGAATACAATGATATGAAACACCCACTTCTCTAAAATAAAACTCCACCCTAGGAAAACGGATGGTTAAGAGCATTCACTGTTGTAAAATATCAAGCACACGGCCCCTTAATGACGTTCTGCATTTACCAATCCACCCTGTCCCACAACATTTTCTTTAAAGTACGTTTATGGATCCGCTGAGAGAGGGTCCAAGAAAAGAAACATAAAGGACATTTATGGAGAGAGAACAACACTAGACTTTTTTAATTATATCACAGAAGAAATTATGATAGAAAAGAAAAGGCAATCAATCAATGAGACATTAATTTACTCTCTATCAACACAAAAACTTTTAAAGCCCCCTATGAAGAGCCCTGGGATGAAAAGTTAATTGAATGCGACGCAACATGGAACAGGTAAACTTAAATGCCAAACCAGGCCAAATTTGTCTAAAATAAAGTGGCTGATGGCCAGGCATATCACGTGATTTAAAACGTCACCTGCTTAGCCAGATGAATCACTTCAGAATATGCACACCGAAAATATCTTCATTTGAGAAATATTTATGAAACAAAGCCTAAAGAAATTTAAGTAAATTGAAATGATTGAAATGTCATGAAAACCCAAGTCAGTATATCAGAAACTAAAACAATAAATAGGATCCCTGGGGGCTTCATTCCCTTCAGGGACTTAAAGGTATAAGCTCTTGACAACCCGACTGCTATTTTCCATGTCCTTAAAGTGTCAATACCGCCAGGCATTTTAAGGGGTGCTTTTGGCTGAATACAGTGATATTTAATGGACAAGTGTATTATACAAAAGCACAAAACACAGTTCAAGGACCACGGCCAGGCCATTCACAGGGGATAGTGAACAAGCTGGAAGTCCATTATCCCACTTCACGTAGAAATATTCAAAACGCTTTTTTTTTCTTTTGAAGACAACATATGAAGAAGACTCATTCTGAACTTGAACCAGAACAGATTACATTAAACATATAATCCTGTTAAATGAGAGACTAAACTGGCTACAAGACAGCTAAATGTGGTCGGCTGTCATAACCCAACCACAGGAGGGAATTTTCCTCCTTGTCACCTCTAAAGGAACAGAAATACGAAACCCGAATGGAGAAAGGGGGCAAAATAAACTTTAAAGAAATAAGTGCTGGTAATATCTACCCAAGACGGTAAGAATTAAAGGCAAACTCAGGTGCATGGCGACCAGCGGCCACAGTTTGGGGCTAGAATGACAGCGTCTCGTGGATCACATCAGCGTTTCCTCATTTTTAACTTCAAAACGCCACAAAACTTAAGATCGAGAAGAAGGAGGGGTGTCCATTACCAACATTTAAACAAACAAAATGATCGGAAAGACTCATCACGTTGTTCCATCAAGCACCACACTGGACCCGACGTGACTAAGGAGCTTCCCTGTCAACAATCCGTTAGCCCATCGCACACATCCCTTAAAGATGTCACAAGACATCATAAACCCCTTTCGATCAGGATCACCACAAAACTCAGTAATTCAGAATGAAAACCAAGTAAACTTACATTTTGTGATCCCGGAAGGCGGGTGCCGCCATATTCCCACATATCCTCGGGAAACTGTCCACGGAAGCCGCACAGTACAATCCAGACTTTAACGGTAGCTACCTGGTCACGTGGTACGGATGCCTGGACATCCAGTCGAAGGCCCCGCCTACAAACAACCGCATTGGAGGGTCTGAAATGATTGACAAGGACCCGACCTTGAGCTCCAGGTTTACAAGGGAAAACTCATCCAATACCTAAAGGCCCAGCTAAATAACTCAGGCCTTTCTGATACTGTAGCTTATATTACTGTGCTCATCTCTCCATATCCAGGTGTAGTACGCAGGCCTCTGTACATACGATATCCCCTGTTTCCTGGCATTTCTGATTTTGGAAATATGGCTCACCCAGTTTGTCTAGGCCCACGTCAATTGCTCTTTCCTCCAGGAAGCCTTCCATGCTTTTACTCCTTTCCCTGCCAGGTAGAAGGGACTTGTTCTTTGCTTTTAAGTGGGCACGTGGAGACATGTAGAGGGTGGGAGGAAGAAGAATTATATGGTCCTTGGGATCTGAAAGCAGTGGGCTGAGCAAGATGTCAGGGACCCAAGTTTTGTCTTTGCGATTTTATCAATGCAGTTGAGGTTTCCATAATTGTGCTATGGCCAGGGGAAGCCATCCACAAGGTAAAGCATAGCAGCCTTCCAGGATTAATCACAACACTGAACGGAAACAACTCTCCTGCATTGCATGCCTTTCGTTGTCTTTCTCTCTCTCAATATTTTGTCCCACCCTTCCAGCTTCAGGCATAAGCTGTCTCTTCTCTGACGACATGACTGATTTCATGTTTCCATGCACTAACACTAGAAGACTGATTTCTTCTGTTGTAGGATGAATGAGAAAGAGGTTTCAGATCTCATTTCAAAGGTCACTGGCTTCATGAGTACTGGAGGTAGGACTGGACCCTGCCCCGTTTCAAGAGGCCATCTGCTGAGCTGCTCTCAATATGCGAGTGAGTATAAACAGAAATGTCCAACTCTCACCAAGGGTTGACTAAATTTCAATTTTGAATTCATGTGTGCCCAAAGTGGAAGGTGAAACGCACAGTCAAAGGTCATGGTAGTTGGACCTTGAGTGGCTTGGGCATCACCACCGGGAATGGCACTCTAAGGACATGACCGTCCCATCTGCAGAAAAGATTATTTTGACTGGGAAATTTGAAGCTGCACTGCCTGCTTATGCAATAGTTCATGATGTTGCCCTACCCAGCCTGGACTCTCACAACCAACAATAGCTGGGAAAGATGGACTCATTGTCCTCCAAGTACAAGTCTGAAGGAACAGCAAAATCAGATAGGTTAAAATTCCCTCCCAACTATGCTTTAGGAAGCTGACACAATACACACAGATAGCTAGAGTGTTGTGTATGTCGACGTACGTGGGGGTAATGATTCAGCTGACTGTCTCTGGTATCTTAGCTCGTAAACCATTGTTTGGAAGTGACTAGAGGCTGGTGGAGAGGGAGGAATGAGCAGAGATGTTGTTCAAAGGCTAGAAAATTCCAGTGTGACAGAGAGAATTTGTTTTTGAGATCTTTCGAACAAAAAAGTAGTATGTGAAATAAAGTATATTTCATTTACTTGAATTAATCATTCTACAACATGTAATACATCAAAGCATCACATTTTGCCACACCAATATATATAATTATTATATCTGACTTTTTTTTTCTTTCTTTAAATAGGGAGAGAACGATTTTCCTTAGAGATAACTTACCCTCTACAGTCTTGCTGCTCCTTTAGAAGCTCAGAGAATGTTTATTAATAAGCTTTTCCAGACATGGGGGTTGGGGATAAGACTCTGGCAAACATCCAGAGGGGAAGGGAGTTGTTCTACACTTTGTCCAGCAATCAGTGAAGGGATGAATCTGGGAACTTAGCAGCATAGGATGGGAAGAGAAGGAGGAACCAGGCCATTGGTGTGAATCCCACGCCCAGGAATTCCCACCTCATTGCTCGCCTGTTGCTGAGGCTTTTCCCTCTGGCTGCACTCTGCAGCTGGAAACATGGCTGGACTCTCTTGATGCCAGGACGCTGCCCAGGTCCTATCTCTCAGTGCACTTGTGTCTCCACTGTCTATGCTCACAGGTCACTCTGCTCCCATCCATACTTCATCTCATGGCCATAGGCTGTCCTGAAAAAATTATCTATGACTTCTTGTCCGCCTTGCACCACAGAGAGTCATTAAGTGTATGGGTTCCACGTAGGCTGCTTGCATTCATGTCACAGATCTTCCTCCTACCACCTGTGTATCTTTCAGGGTTGTGTTGCTTCTCTGTTTCTTCCTCAGTAAAATGATGGTACAGTCTCTCAGTCTGTTCAGGCTGTTTTAAAAAAATATGTTACACTGGGTAATTCAGAAAAGACAGAAGTTTATTGCTCACAGTTCTGAAGGATGGGAATTCCAAGAGAAATACACCAGCAGGTTTGGTGTCTCACGAGGGCCTCTTCCTTCTTCATGTCAGCCTTTGTGTGTCCTCACATATTGTAAGGGGAAAGAAGGCTCCCAAAAGCTCTGTTATAAGGGAGGCCACTAGTCCCTTTTATGAGGGCAGAACCTCATCACCTAATCACCTCCCAAAGGCGCTACCTTTTAATACCTTCACCCTGGGGACTAACTTGTATCATAAAAATTGTGGGAGTACACCAACATTGAAATCACTGTAGAGACCAATAAGGATTATGTTATTGGATTGCCATGGCATCAGCAACTGGATTAAATCCTGGAAGATATTAAACTTTTCTGTAAAGTTAGCTATGATTGTTTTTGTAACATTTTGTTGCATGTCTCTGGTCAAATATCATATCCTTCCTTAAGTTGTTCTGTGCTACTCCAGTCCGTATTACCCTCCTTTTTCTAATTCCTTTTAGCTTAAACATTCGTAACACACAACTCACCTCCTACAACCCATTATCCAATTTGCCAATATTTTGCATGTCAACTTTGTCACTTTTATCTCTGCTAACATAACTGTGTTATTCATCATGTTAAGTCTGATTCTAATTCTTCATGTATGCATCTCATCTGCTAAGTTTACTACCAGTTTCCCTCTGAGCCACTGTTAGGGTTGGGATATTTGTCTCCTCCAATACTCATGTTGAAATTTAGCCCTGAAAGTTGCAGTATTGAGGGAATATGTACGTTCTGTTGGATCATGAGGCACAGCCCTCATGAGTGGGTCGATCCCCTGATGAAAGGGGAACTGGTGGCTTCACATAAAGTAAAAGAGAGCCTGCACTAGCACATAGCATGCTCAGTCCCCTGAATGTGTTGTACTTTGTGCCGCGTTAGGAATCTACTGAGAGTACTGAACAGGAAAGAACTCTCAGCAGATGCAGCTCCTAAACCTTGGACTTCTCAGTCTCCACAACTGCAAGAAGGAAATTTCTTTTCTTTCTACATTACCCAGTTTCAGGGGCTCTGATATAAGCAACAGAAAAGAGACTCATACTGGCACCTCACCAGCTTATTCCTTTCTGATATAATTTAGCTCAATGCAGAGCAGTTTTCATCTGGCAATTCCATAGGTACATAAGCAGGCACTGAAATAGAAGCTTTCATTGGAACATCACAAGAAATATCTTCCCCTGAGGAATTCACAAGGAACCTGTTCACTCATTGGTTTTGCCAGATTAGGCAGAATGTGGGTGGGCTCATGTAGCACAGTTAGTCCTCCTGTGCCCAAGGGAATAGGGTGTGTGGAGTGGCTTATTTCTCCCTCCCGTATATTTCTTGCAGTCAATGAGCTACCAAGTTGCTGGAGAGTTCTTCTACACTCACAAGCCCAATAGCTGCTGCCACTGGTGAACTGGGAGCTTTAGGAGGGTGAAGGACCAAGCGTCTGCTGCCTTCGGGTCACTTCCCCTCAACACAGACCTGAGCCGAGACAGCAGGTGCCATATTGCTTTTCCACTCACCATAGACCTTACTCCTTCCCAGGGGGCCTCAGCCCCTCAATTTTTATCTCAATGGTTCTCACATAAAAATTTCCCAACTCCAGTCCAGCTTGGGAGAACCACAGGAGACCTGTGTGACTCCATAATCTGGACATTCTGAGTTGGCTGCCTTCTAAAGAGAGGGACAGAGATGAACAAAGTGCTAGTATTCTTCTATTCAGACCCTTTTCCTCCCCTTCCACTGCCCCAGTGGAGGCTGCTGAGAGACAACTGAACCAGGGTTCACAGGAACTGTTTCTCCTCTCTGTTGGTGCAACCACCACACTAGGCCTTCCACAGAGAGTGGGGCTCCAACATTCCCAGACTCCCCTTCCGATCCCCTACTGTTGCGGCCCAGCCAGGTTCATTGGCTGCTCCCCAAGAAGAAGCCAATACACTGAGTCAGCAGGTTTTATGGCAGAGAAAGGGACTTTATTCTAAATAGCACTAAGTGGGGAGATGGGAGAAATCTCAAATCTGCCTTTGCAAGATTTTGGGAGACAGGGTTTTTAACAAAAGTTTGGCAGGCAGGGGATTAGGCAATTAGGTTCGTTAATTGAGGCAAAATCATAGGGATGTAGAAATCATCTTCTTGTGTTGTTTCAGCCCCTGGAGTCACAATTCCTGTTGAGTCAGTTTCTTGGTATGGGCTGCCGGTCCAGGTGAGTCAGTCAATCAACTGGAGAAGCCTGGAAGATATGTTAAAAACTACCCTTCGGTTTCGAAAACGTGATCTTATTTATAGAGAAAGTTATGAATTTTTATGACTACCAGTCCCATGGCTCCAGAAAGTCAATTATAGAGGTGTAATCAGAGGGACAGCAACTAATTTTTATCGTTATTTTTAGGGAGGACTTTACAATAGTTCTTGGCTTGTACCCCATATTGACGGGTGGTTTCACTACCTGCAGCTACTGAGAGAGACAACAGAGCCACCACGCCCAGGCGTCCGCAGGGAATGGGGCTCAGACTTTCCCTCTAGAGGTCCTGCAGCAGATTGAGGGATGCTCAGACTGTGAGCTCCCTGCCCACTGGCCTTCCTTGTTGCCAGTTGCCCAGCAACTCTATCACTGTGGTGCATGTCCCGAGGCAGAGGGACATCAAACCTACCTGGGGACCCTGTGGGCATCTTGAGACCAGCACGCTTCTCCCTGGCATGGTCAGGGATTGATCTTCGGGGACCTGGGGACAGGCCCACAGACCAGATCCCATACCCCCAGGTCTGAATCACATTGCTGACGGGCAACGGTGAGAGATTTGTGATTGGGTGAGGCTACTACAGCCTTCCCTGGGGCTTAGCCTGAAAGCTGGGAGCAGACCTTTGACCCCAGCGGAAACAGAAACTTGCCAGCTTTTGTGGAGCCTGAGGGCAAGCTCTCCCAACTCAGCCTGCCCAGCCACACTCCCCTACGCCCCTCTGCTGTGGCAGACAGTAAGGACTCAGCTGAAGTTCTAGGGCCCCACCTGGAAGCACCTGGGCAATCATGTCCTTCTCCAGAGGGACTACAGCTGGTCACAGGTTCTAAACACTACACTGCACCTTGTTCCTTATGGCAAGTGCCACCTAGTGGCAGGAGGTGAATTTGCACAGGACTCTACAGCATTTACTTACTCAAGGGTATACACTGTGCTTGGTTCTCACCCACAAGAACCACCCTCTGTCTCAGAGATTAAACTCGGTATGAAATTATCTAATCAAAAGAAAATTCAAAAATAAGAAGCAAAAATTGCTCCAGATGAGAAGGAATCACTGAAAGATATCCAGATAAATAAAAAATCATGATAGACAGACATCCCAAAAAGAAGAAAATAACTCCCTACCAATTGATGTTCACATTATTGGACGTTAGATTGGATGAAGCTCCTATCTCAAGTGCAGACTTTATTTCTAGATATTGGCTCCTGCCCCTGTATGAGTTCCTCCTCTAAGTATTGGCTTGTATTTCATATACAGACAGCAGACAGTGGTAGATTGACAACAAAGGCCACGGCAATTTCTCCCATCTCTGGAGGCCAGGTCCTTTGCACTATGTCCTTGCCACTCCTTCCTTCAAGAGGTGGAGTCCATTTCTCCGTCCCCAAAAATATGGGCTGGCCTTGGATTTGTTTTGAACTATGATACAGGAGACATCGTGGGAGATCTGAGCCTATTCAAGAAGTCTCTGACACTTTCACTCTTGTTCTGTTTAAACCCAGGTCGAGAAGGCTGGGACCCTAAATTTCCTGGGACCCTGAATATCCTAGAGGCCCCTGAGCCACATAGCAACCAGAGTTCAAGGTGAGGCCAGGCGGGATTTTTTTTTCTTTTTTCTTTTTGTTTTTTCCAAAGCTACCCTGCCTGGCAAACACTGACTTGTATGTGACTCTGACACACATGCCCAATGGCTCCGGACCCTGGCACTCTAGGGTCCTGCATTGCTGGCAGCTGGGCAGTGACTCAGAGTTTTCCAGGAGGGCAGAGAAAAGCTCTTGAAGTCCATGTTCATACATATGGTCCACAAGCCGCCCTCGGGGCAGCAGGGTGTGGGGGTGGGTGTGTGCCCTCTCCAACACATCTGCCAGGCTGCCTATTGCCATTTTCTGGATTCTTGCTCTCTGGAAAAGCTGTCTTGCCTGTGCACGCTCACCATGACTCTGTCGTATAAAGGCATCGTGAGTAGACAGGGTTGAGAGGGAGGAAAGAATCCACATGGTGGTTTCCCCAGGCCCTGCTCTCCCTGAACTGCGCCATGGAACTCGCATCCTACCAGAGGCAGCCCTGTCCTACCAGACAGCCGTGTCCGTGAGGCCCCATCTGCTCTGTCTGGTGGCTGGCGTCAGTGTTACATCCCACTGATGCTTCACGGTCTGCTACCAATGGTTACAGGTACACAGATTTCTACACGTTACAGTGTCATTCAGACGGCATGAAGAGGGCATGTCCCAGATGAAAGAGGTGAGGACAAATGAATGCACTGGGCCTGTGTTTTCTCTCTTCATACAACTACTTTCATTGCTGTTGCTATCAAGCTGCACTGCCGGTAAAGTGGTTCAACCAAATAAGGATCCGTTTGGCACTATCTACTAAAGGTAAACGTGAGCATCCTCTGTGCCACAACAATTGTAATTCCAATTTCTTTACCAACAGAAATATGTTCTGCAGAGGATGTACCTATACAAGAACTGACCCTCATGGAGCAAGGGAAGAAAGAGACAGACTAGTTAGGCGGCTATTGGAATAATCCAGGAGAACTGTAAAGATGGTTTGGACAGGAGTCATACAGTGGAGGAGCAGGAAAGTGGTGTGATTCTGGTTGTGTGTTGAAGGTACAGCTGAATACTGGCTGATGTAGTTAATGTGGGGCATGAAACAAACAGGATTCAGGATGACAGCAAGGGAAGGTAAGAGTTTCTGTGTACCAAGACGGGGGAGAGAGACAAACAGAAGATTGGGAGATAAAAAGTCTTAATAAATAAATCCTTCACGATTAGTTAATCATTTTATTAATTTAATAAAGCAGGGCTGGTCTCAGTGGCTCATGCCTGTAATCCCAGCACTTTAGGAGGCCAAGTCGGGAGGATCACTTGAGGCTGGCAGTTCAAGATTACCCTGGGCAACATAGCGACACCCCGTCTCTACAAAAATATGAAAAGTAGCTGAGTGAGGTGAACACCTGTAGTTCCAGCTACTCAGGAGGATGAGGTGGGAGGGTCGCTTGAGCCCAGGAATTCGAGGCTGCAGTGAGCTATGACTGTGCCACTGCACTCCAGCCTGGGCCATAGATCAAGACCCCAGTCTTTTAAAAAAATCAAACCAATAAAAACAGTGAAACTAAGCTTCCTGTACATGTTCCAATTGATGATGTATATAGCGTGTACGTATAGATAGAAAAAATTTAGTAAGAGTTCTACGTAAAATCCTACCTCTAAACCCATTATTCAATTATGTATATATACACATATATATGTATGTTTTTATATACATATATATATATGTATATATATATTTTTTGAGTCTCACCTTGTTGCCTGGCCTAGAGTGCCGTGGCATCAGCCTAGCTCACAGCAACATCAAACTCCTCGGTTCACGTGATCCTCCTGCCTCAGCCTCCCAAGTTGCTGGGAATACAGGCATGTGCCACCATGCCTGGCTAATTTTTTCTATATATTTTAAGTTGGCCAATTAATTTCTTTCTATTTTTGGTAGAGACGGGGTCTCAGTCTTGCTCAGGCTGGTTTTGAACTCCTGACTTTGAGCGATCCCTGGCCTTGACCACCAAGAGTGCTAAGATTACAGGCATGAGCCACCCGTACAGCCTCAATTATATATTTTAAAATGGAAAAGCAGGAGCCACATCCTCTTTAAGCAGAGCTGTTGTGGGACTCTATGGGGTTGACCCATAGCATTATATCATCAAAACATAAGATTTATGAAAGAAACTGAAGATAGTCTTACTAAAACTTACTACCCTAATTAAATGGTGTATTATATGTGTATATGTGATTATAATGTTCGACAAAGAAATGCAATGATCAGAGTTGCAATTTGATATTGTTGTGCTGGTAAAAGACTAAAAGCAGATGCCTCTAGCAAAATAATAAAACCCCTGTTATTTTTATATTTTCAACATCATTGACCTATGATTATCCTCTTTTGGTGTCTTAATATAGCAAATTAAGAGGTTTCTTAACATTTAATTCTCTTTAGATTAACTGCTCGTGGTGCATTATCTTTGGATATGCTGCTTCGGATAATGTTTGCTAATATATGGGGCTTTCCTGTTAATGTTGCATAACAATCACATCTGGGGCCAGGAAGCCAATAATCTAGCTAAGAGTTGTATGAAGAAGAGGAAAATGTGTTCACAGAACCTCACTCAAGTGTCCCCCAGAACCCAGGGATGGCTCTGACACAGGCAAGTGGGGATGAGTGAAGGGCAGGCAGGGAGAGGGGTAGCAGGAAGCCTCCTCCACTTCCAGAACAGGGACAGCCAGCAGTAGGCTCCACCTCCCTACTCACTGCCAGGTATTCTCCTGCTTCCTACCCCTCGCCCCGCCCTGGGAATGCTCAGCCCCGCCCCTCCGATTCCGGCCACGCCCCCTCCAGGACGTTGGGCCCGCCCCCACTTTATCTCCAGACCTGGCCACGCCCCCGTTCCAAGCCTGCGCACTAGTGACCACTTGGCCTGGGAGGAGGAGCCCGCAATGGCACCCAGGCCACGCCTATAGCCCTAACCCCCTGAACACATCTCCGCAGCCATACACTTCAAGGGTCTGGGGGTACAATGATGAGACTGGTAATATAGTTTTGTGTTGTTGGTAAAAGAATAAAAGTAAATGTCTCTGAGAAAATAATTCCCCCTGACCTGAAATAGGGGGCCCAAATGGGGACAAAAGAACATTTTTCTTTGCCTCCACCATCTGACACTGCCGCTAGGGGGACAATGTTCTCAAGTTGCCCCTGCTGCCTAGAGTCCTCTCTACCTCAGACCTTGGTGACAACTATGAGCCCAAGTGTCTTATGCAGAAACCAGGACACAGAAAGAGCACACAACAGGCGGGGGAAAGAATGTTCTCTGAGGGAGGCACAGGTCCATTTGACACACCTTTCCACAAATGCTCCCAGCTCCAACTGGACTAAATGCTGCCGCCTCCTCTGCTCATTGTGCCTTGCAACTATGAGGAAAAACTAAAGTTGTTCCCTCTGGATGAGTGGCATTACAATATAGTTCCCTTGTTATCCTCTCCCTTGTGTCATCATGAATTGGCAAGTTTTTGGCAGTAAGAAAGAGAAGGGATTTACAATCAGAAAGAACACAATTGTTTTTGAAAACAAAGGAAAACATGGCGATTACAAGAAATGAAGTAATAAAATAAGGTAATGCTTACAAATTGAGTGAAAGCAACAGAAAGTAATTGGAAACACAATAGAATTATGACTGTATATGAAAAAGAAAGACTAGATGACAACAAAATAAGAATAATGTTTCCATTGGCAAGAATGGGAAGAATAATGTTAATTTTTCCAAATCTCTATTTTCAAATTCCCTTTGATGAATATGTGTTCCCTAGCCGCCACATCCAAATAAACTTCATGCCATTCTAGGGTGCTGTGGGGTTAAGAGAAAACAAGATATAGAATCACACATATCTGGGTTCTACTCTTGCCTCTTGAACATAGTGACAGTATGTCCTTGATCAAATAACTTGACTTCTCTGAGACACACATATGGAACCTAGCTGCCTAGATTCACATGAGCATGAAGGGAGATGACACAGACAAATGCTTAGCACAGGGCCTGTCAGAGGTCGTAAATGGGCTATTGTAGCCATCACAACAGAGAGATTGATGAGTTTGTGATTTTGCTAGTTATTTGCTTGTTTATATTACTGATCTTGAGTTAAAAATAAATGTGAGAAGCACCCTCAAATCTCACCAAGTTTTAAGTTCTTGCCCTGTAGGTCCTACCTCTGCCTTGATGTTGTCTGACACACCTTGCCCCTCCTGTAATGTCCCTCTCCATCCAGGCTTCTCATTGTCAATTAAAGTCTCTCTGGGAAGTTGGGGTGACAGGGTGAACCAGCCCTACCTAATCCCTGGTCTATGGGTGGTGACAGTTCAGACAGAGAACCTTCAGCAGCAGCAATTCCAGTCTCAGTGGGTGGCTGGCTTGCTGAGACCACGGTCACCATAACACACACATTTCCTCTTATATAGACAGAATGAGGGAAGACGCCATACCCTTGGCCAATGATCGTTCATGTCTGGTGGCCAGTGCAACAGGTCATTGAAAGCCTCATCTGACTATGACAAAAATTCATTACGAGATTCCCAACACAAGATTATGAAGACCCTGTGTGGCTACCATTGGCTGAGATGGTGCTAGAAGGGAGCCTGATAGATGGTAATAGCTCAAATGTCACTCACTGGCCATGTGCTTCCTAATTTCTCATTCCCTTTCAAACTCAACTTTGCCCATAGCAGGTTTCAGAGAATCTCTGGGGAGAGGGGCGCACATATGGAGGGCACTATGCTGGTTGCTGGCATGAGTGAAGGTGACTGGTTGGGAGTGTCTCCCTGCCTAATGTGAAGACTGATTCTGTAACACAAGAGAGGGTAAGAAAAGGCAGATAAACAAAGTATCAGGTGCAACTGGAGAAAAAGAGAAGTGATTTGAACTCTGCAGACTGGTGAACCGCTCAGGCAGGAAGTGATGCACTGCAGCTCAGGCCCCACTTGACTGAATGGCCAGGGTAGAGTTGCTGACACCTGCAGCTTAAGATCTCTGTGAAATCCAGGGAGAGACATTGAGCCCAACCACCCAGTGTGGTACGCCTACAGGCAGGACACACTGCTTCCAATTGTCTTATTCTCCTTTCCTGTGGGGAAAGATATTAATGATCATGATGATAAGGTTATTTGATGAGCTATGTAAGCCAAGGTAAGCAGCACAGAGGACAGATAATTTCAGTTAATTAGTAATTTTGTATAAGCAGTGCAAATTGTACTGATATGTTTAAAGAACAATGAGAAAAAATGTTCTACCCATTCAATTAATTGAATCCTGATATTACAAGGCCTTTAGGAGACCTAATGTTGTGGTGTAAGGAGAGATGCCTCAGACATGAGGGATCAAGATTCATCAATAATGCAGGCTTTACCAGGAATCCACTGTGTGCTTGATGTTTCTGGCTGTGGTCCTCATGACTTGTGGGATGATCTTCGGCAGAAATGCTGGTCACTTTACCTCTGCCTTACCCTTAGAAGTATCAGGATATTCCCCCACTGCCCCCACAATCCCCAAACATGGAGAATATGTATTTGTTGCCTTCATGAAATGTCAATAGGATCACTTCTCACAAGGAGGTGTTAGATTACCTACCACCTTTAGTGGAGTACTTGAATAAAGAAAGTGAAGAGCTTCCATCATGCCTAGAACTCACACCCCTGCCCCATTTAACATAGCTCAGAGCTCTTCCCTAGTTCATGCAATGATGTACATGGCTGAAACACAGCCTGCTCGATCACATTGCATTCACTGTGAATAATAAAAATCTACAAGAAGAATCTTCTCCAACAAGAATTTTATTGGAAGAAAACAAGAACATTGCAAAATGCAAGAAACCAAAGCCACAAATACATTTTAAAAACACAGAAATAAGGCTCGCTCAGGAGAACTCAACAGTGGGTCTTCAAAATTATTATTATTTTTTTGTTTGTATTTTTGAGACAGAGTCTCGCTTTCTTGCCCAGACTAGAGTGAATGCCATGGAGTCAGCCTAGCTCACAGCAACCTCAAACTCCTGGGCTAAAGAGATCATTCTGCCTCAGAGTCTCGAGTAGCTGGGACTAGAGGCATGAACCTCCATGCCCGGCTAATTATTTTTCATATATATATATATATATATATATTAGTTGGCCAATTAATTTCTTTCTATTTATAGTAGAGACGGGATTTCGCTCTTGCTCTGGCTGGTATTCAACTCGTGTGAACTCGAGCAATCCTCCCGCCTCGGTCTCCCAGAGACCTAGGATTATAGGCGTGAGCCACCACACTCGGCCTCTTCTAAATTATTAATATGTTGTGTGCAATGAACGGTATTCATTAGACTTAGCAGGCTGTCACTCATTGTTTTGTCTAGTTCCAAAGTCTAGACCCCTAGAGTATGATTGGCTCAACAAGGGTGAGGTGAAAAGCACCAAACCAAGTAACTATGGCCAGGGAACTCAGTCACAGAAAAAACAGAAGGGTGTGGGAAAGTCTCAGAGAAAAGGTGCCTGCTGGACAGACCAATCTGCCTGAGACTGCTGCCTCCCACCTACCGGACATAAATACAGTACATAGACGCTTTGACACGTCCCCGTAGGTAAAATATTTAAAAGCATGTCTAAGTAAGCACAAAAGCACCTACTGTAAACAATGAAAACAACTGAAAGTCCAAATCAATCCCATAGTCACAGTACCCCAAAGTGAATTCCTGTTCATATGTATGAATAGCTGATGTTATGTGGCCACTCCTTGAATCGATGGTGAAGTTCACGGCTTCTGTAGAACTGCTGTGATTGTATAAAATTCAGAAACCTATGAACTGGAGCCAGGCACAGTGGCTCTCACTTGTAATCCTAGCACTGAGGCTGAGGCGGGAGGATCGCTTGAGCTTAGGAGTTTGAAACCAGCCTGAGCTAAGTAAGAGACCCCATTGTAACCAACGATAGAAAAATTAGCTGGGCATCGTGGCGGATGCCTCTACTCCCAGCTACATGGGGGGCTGAGGCAGGCAGATCATTTAAGGTTGCTGTGACCTATGATCATGCCACTGCACTCTACCACGGGCAACAGATCAACATTTTGTCTCAAAACAAAACAAAGAGAAAACAAACCAAAACCAAAACCTATAGACTAAAGGTTAATCTTAACATTGCCAATGCAAAATACTACATAGACATGAAAGAATCAAGGCCAAATAATATCATAATATGGAAACAGCAATGGTATCATCCATTTCCCCATGCAGAAGCATTCTCCTTCTCTTGAGTTCTACACTTGGTGGTGAGAAGTCATCTGTCATCAGGGGAGTTTCCATGCCTACCTCTAACCCCAGGTTCCCAGATTCACGCTTTCTGGACCTTGGAGAAGCACAGGTGCTTGGTTCCTGGCTTAAATTGTATTCCTCATCCTGTAGATTAGCATGCTGACTGTACAACCAGCAGTCCAAGCTGACACTAGGGTGGAGTCTACAACAGGCCTTTACAGGATTCTGTAAGGCCTTGTGTCTGACTAACGGAGAGACTGAGAAAGTCAGTGAATCCCACCAGGGTTGACTGAACACAGCCCACTGCTGTTCTTTCCTCAAGTTGGTAAGCAGCACAGTGGTAGGTCTGCACATGAACAAGAAGAGGCAAGGGAAGCTCAGAAGACCAACCCAAATCTAACTGTTGGGTGGCCAGCTTGACAGCTGTCAGTAATAAATATATTGTATTACTAGAGTCAGTGTAATGGGCTGAGAGGCCAAACCATAAACAGAGGGATGTGGAGGGATGGATTCAAATTGTACAGAATTGTGCACATATTTGGCACACTCTCTGCACCATTTGGAGAGGCCTGTACACTAAATATCCATTACAGAGGATCTGAGTTCTCATCTCCTGCCAGGAATTCTATCAGGTAGTAGGTACCAAAAGTCACAGAGAGCAGATCAATCTCTACTCATCCAGGGCACTCAAGGACAGAAGGGATAAGAGAGGAACAGTACAGCCCCACCTGCCAACTGACCATTGACATCAGCATATCAATGTAAACAAGTCTAATGATGTGATTACTCACTCCAGTTGATCACACGAACTCCCCATGAGGACACTGGTATGAGTAAAAGCATGCGCAGGCTACAGGAAGGAGCAAGTGCTCATACTAGTTACTTGTCCCTGAGGTCCTATTTCCATAAGGGGCACTTGAGGAAGTTCTTTGCACATGCCTGACTTTGGCTAGGACTCAGAATCACCAGTTTGACGAGGGGTACATTGGAGGAACTCGTACCTCAGGGTAGCATGTCATAAAAGCAAATACAAAGTAAAATAAGGAAAAAGGTTAAATATCTCTGTTGAAAGAAGGAAGAGACCTAGCCCTTCCCTTTCCCTAGAGCATTTACTTTAGAAAACTTGTAATTGTTAAGTTCTTCTTCTGCCTGTTTGCAAAGTATGCAAATCTATTTTTGTTTTGTTTTTTGTTTTTTTGAAGACAGAGTCTCACTGTGTTCCCCAGGCTGGAGTGAGTACCGTGGCCTCAGCCTAGCTCACAGCAACCTCAAACTGCTCGGTTCAAGTGATCCTCCCGCCTCAGCCTCCCAAGTAGCTGGGACTACATGCATGCGCCACCATGCCCGGCTAATTTTTCTGTATATTTTTAGTGCTCCACCTAATTTGTTTCAATTTTTTTTAGTAGAGACAAGGTCTGGCTCTTGCCCAGGCTGGTCTTGAACTCCGGAGCTCATACAATACGCCTGCCTGCCTCGGCATCCCACAGTGCTAGGATTACAGGTGTCAGCCACCACGCTAAGCCCGCAAATCTTTTTAAAAGCTAAATGAGACACTTGCCAATTATACAATCTGAAATGGACAAGGACCTGGCAGTAAGCTGTTTGGGCTGCATGAGAACTAGGTATAAAGAAGATACCTTAAGCAGTCGACGTCAGAACTTCAGATTAGCCCTCCTGAAAAAGATACAGGGATGTGTACATCACAAGAAATGCCTAAGGCTGCTGATAAAGGTACCTGAGAAAACCCTAGACTAGGAAGGAGATGAGGGAATACAACGCATCAGGGAGGATACAACAGCATCAGCGAAAGCAACAGCAGTGCCTGCCCAGAACTGCCTCCCATTATTGTACTATGCAACCACAGAAAACATTAGAAACAATATAAAAGAGTGCGTAGGACAAGGCTAACACAGCAAAGCCTTCACCAACAGACAAGGCACTATTCACTGAGAAAGTGGAAAATAAGTATGCATCCTCATGGTGAATGTCTCAACTTTGCAAGAAGGCCATATTTTCTCATGTCCCATCCATCAATGTGCACTTTTTTCCTCTGACATCATAATCTGGAGCATCCTCACATTCCCACTTGAACACTTAGGTAACCTGAAACAGGGACACTGCTGAACTTTCCCCTCCTGACGTTGCAACTCTGCCTTACCCCTTAACAGCGTCCGTGGTCCAGTACTACACAACATGCATACACCCCTCACTGCTGTGTCCACACCTCTCTCTCCTTGACAATGCAGGCAAGGTCTCCTTCAGACAGTGTAGAGGTCCTCTCAGGGGACCAAATGGCAGATGGGTCAGACCACTAAAGGGCAATAGCTTCCAGCAGACGGCTAGGGAAAGTGATACCTACAGCCTGCAGGTATGTGCTCTTTTCAGCATGAGAAAAGGGAGGAAAGGGAGGGGTTAACCCTCCAGCCAGATACCCAACCCGGGAGTTCCTGGACACCCGGGCTCATCTGCAGATATACAGGAGGATCTGAACGGCACTAGCTTCACCTACTGGTCAGTGGTAGGACCCACATGACTTTTTCTTTCCCACCGACGTGCAGAGTACGGTCAAGGGAAGGGTCTAGGAAGGTAATGGAGAAATGCGTGGCCAAAAGCTCCACCTATGTTCCCACTCAGTGAATCAGGAGTACTCGAGATTCCTGGGGTGCCATTGCTGTGCATAGTGCAAGCCATACTGTTCAGCACTTCAGTGTCTCAGTACAGAAGCCTGACAACAGGACATCACCTATTTGGGGGTCCCTGGACCCCAAATTCCCCATGCTCCAGTATCTGCCAATGCCACTGTGTGGACCTTCCACAAAGCATTTGGGCCATTGGAGTGTGGAAGAAAGAAGCACCCGGGAAGAATGTTGCAAGGATGTACCAGCAACAGCAGCTCACTTTCATGTCTCTGCTGGTGAACACAGCTCACTAGTAATAGGAAAGACTAAGTGGTCATCTCAACCAAACGGGATACTTCCCCAAAACAACCACAGGAGACACGCCATTGAATACACAATGCCTGTCACGACCTTCCCACCAGAGGCCCTTGGCCTCAGCTTCTCTGAGCAGCTCTACCCAGTGCCGCTGTCCCCAGCCCCTTCCCACCTCTAGGCTGTAAGCCCCTGATGGAGGCACCACATGCAATGTGTCATTCCATCTGTCCTGATGTCAGAAGGCTGGAGTACAACAGCATCATCATAGCTCACTGGATTCTCAAACTGTGAGGCTCAAGTAATCCTCCTGTCTTAGCTTCCTGAGTAGCTGGGACTACAGGTATGTGCCACCACACCTGGGTAAGTTTTCTATCTTTTTTAGAGATAGGGTATCGCTCTGGCTCAGCCTGGTCTTAAACTCAAGACCTCAAGCAATGCTCCCACCTTGGCCTACCAAAGTGCTAGGATTACAAGGATGAGCCACCGCACTCAGATCCTAATACGCTTTATATCCGTGGTAGCTGTGGTTGTTTTCTTATTAGTATCATCACCCCACCCCATCATCACCATCATCATCATCATTTTCAGGAGGCTATTGTGCCTCTTAAAATGATCGTTGATGACCCTGTGACACTACTGGATGCATGAACAGGGAGTCAGTATAACAGGGGAGATGCTGAGCTGCACTCTTTTCACTGGTTCACATCTTCCACTTTTGATTCGTCCTTATGTTCCAGAAGAGCGACGTAGCCACTAAGAAGACTAGAGTAGGCATTCAAGGTGGAAGACACAGGCCTTCAGTTATAACAGGGGTGGGAGAGGGATGTGTCTTTTTCTCCCTATTAATTAAAAATAAATAGGGCTTCTCTTCTGTTGTTCCCACACATCTTCATTTCCCCGAAGATTCTGAGAGAGGCAGGCACTTTGCAGACAGGGGAAAACAGCAGAAAGAATGAATTGGGTAAGTTGAGTAGATATCACATTTAGAGAAGAAAAGAAATTACTGAGTAGACTACACAGGTTCTTTTGTATGCTGTGCTCTCATTACTATCCACAGCATAAAGTTATTTGTTTTATAAAACAATACAATAAAACTATGTATATTGTCACAGAAAAACCTAACTGGGAGTACACCAAAATGGTCACAGTGAGTATGATTCTATATAGATGGATTTTCAGAGAATTAAATTTCATTATATTCTCCAGAAATCTCTAGATTATGTATATGAGCACTTATTACACATACCTATCATCTGAAAAGTCATTTCTAAACAAGATGAGGACTGAGCACATAAACCCTTTTGTAGGTTGTATCATTTCATCAAATATTAGCTAAATTAAATTGTCTCCTACAGACATAATCCATAGAGTTTCAGTCAAAGGCCTTGCCCTAAAGTATCCATTATAATCCATTCTCCTTCTATCACCCATATAAATCAGAGGCATTAAAAATACTTTAAGGCACCACATGTACTCACCAGCAAATTGGTATTAACGGATCAACACCTAAGTGAACATACAGGACTAACATCTATTGGTTGTCAGGAGGGTGGGAGGGGGGAGGAGGGGATAGGTATATACAACCACAACGAGCGAGATGTGCAACATTCGAGGGATGAACACACTTGAAGCTCTTACTTGAAGGGGGAGAGAGCATGGGCAATATAAGTAACCTTAACACTTGTACCCCCATAATACGCTAATATATAAAAAAGAAATACTTTAAGGCA
This sequence comes from Mirza zaza, assembly GCA_008750895.1. NCBI lineage: Eukaryota > Metazoa > Chordata > Mammalia > Primates > Cheirogaleidae > Mirza > Mirza zaza. The sequence continues at coordinate 17,586 of VSMD01062771.1, read as the reverse complement.
TATGTAAGTTCAACATGAAATACTTCACACCCAGAATTTACGGCACATTATCATTCTCACTAGTGAGGAGACATTCATTGACCATGTGCCTGACGAGAGTAAGTGACAAGGGTGGCCTAGGAATGAACTCCTAGGAAAGACTGAAGGAGCCAGGTCCTACCTTAAATTCAGAGGAAGGCCACTTTCTCTTTTATTGAGAGTCCTGACCTTGAGATGCCACCAAGTAGAGTCATCTTTTTGGATGGTGATTTTGAAGTGCCCCAAAGTGGGATTACCCATTAAACCATTCATTTTGGTCTTCTTCACCCTCCCTCAAAGCAGAGACACAAAATAACTTCAACAGGGAGTGGACACAAGTGGGTGTGGGAAAGGGAGGAGGCATCATTGTCATAGTTGGTTCACAACTGTTGTTGACTAGCAAATAACCTGCCCTTGGTCACCATCATGTCACATGGTGAAGGAACACAGATGGCTGTGGGTACGACTTTTTCTAAACATCTCAGGCCTCAGTTTTTCACTGGGTGGGAAACCCATCTCTCATCTTTCACAGCTTCAAAGTAATTTAACCAATTACAGGAATAAATTAAAACTCTTTGAAATATAAACAAACGTTATAAAGGCTAGACACTTTGGCTTCTCAACACACACAAAACATGTAGATTCTTTTGATCCTGGATGGGTGACCGTCAGGTTCACAGATGCCTGCTTCCAGATAAAACCCATGCGAATAGAACAGTGGAGGATTCAGAGACCTCTACAGAGACTAAGGGTTAGAAGTTTCTTTGAATATTTCTTAGAGTAAGTCTATATTTATATTTAGTACATTTCTCCCGATCTGAAATTGTCATAAGTCTTTACTTAATTTTCAAGAATTACTGCCCACAAAAGAAGTGATTTTATATAAGCAAGGACAGAAAGGAAACCCTATGGGCACTACCATTTAAGAAACACTCCCAGCTGGCACTTTTTGACAAATCCCAGCACCTCCTGATGGGTTTAAGTCAGGTCAGCTCTGATGTGAGGTGTCTGAGGTAGCCAGAAAAGAACAAAGCTCATAGTAAGGAAAAGTCCAGGTTCCTATGCTACCTCATTGCAACCATTATAAAGGTTGGTTTTGAAAGAGATGCCCAAGTAATCTCTGAGGAAACTTGCTGACCTTACAAAAGAAAAAAAGCATTTTGTTGAAATTATGGCAAAAGTCTAAAGAAATGGGATGGGGGTGGAGGCTGGACAGGTAGGAGAAGAGCTAAACCAAGCACCATAACGCGCTGCTCCAATAAACATATTTGGGAAATGAGGCACTAAATCCTTGAATATCTCCTGTGTGCTGAGCATTTTAAAAAGATTTTTGTGTTTGATTTTAACAACATCCCTGAGAGTATGGTATGATTCTCATTTTGCAAATGAAGAAAATGGGACTCAAAGATGAGAGTGAGAAAGAGCCACAGGTCTTTCAGATTCAGATACAACAGACTTATTGTGAATAAAATATATTGTGTGGTCTTAGCAGTCTGCAAAGCAAACCAATGGCCAACAATGTATGGACGGGTAGATATTTAAAGCAGTATTGAGCTACATAATACTTGAATCATTAGCCTATTTGCCCAAAACCCCTATCAAATGAGTGCCCATCCAACCACAGTGAGTGGACTGGCAGACTATCATTCTCTGGCACTCAATTGGTCTACAGGTCTCATCTTTCTCATATAGGAAAGGTCCTATATTTTCCTGGCTTTAGATCATAGTCAAAGCCCCATTTTCATACCTGTAAAAAGATCATGTGTGCATTATTTCCATAATTCCTGGATTCCTGAATTTTGTTTTTGGAAATCTTATCCAGTCAATCCTACTTCTGCCTGGTACTGCAAGGGTTTTCAAAACAAAATAAAAAGGCAGGTCAAACTTTGATGTGAAAATATCAAGATCAGGATTCGTTGAAATCTGACATTCTAATAAAGTGAACATGTCTGTACAGCAGCACCTACAGTGTACAGTGTACACAAATAAGGACTGGGAATAATGTCACTGTTTAGATAAAGGAATCGATTGTAGAAAGAGGATCTCCACATTGGAGCTAAGAAGCAGTGCCCATGGACTGCCCCTGACATTGTTTGTAGCTCCTAGCCTAGAGACTCAGGAAAGGGGTTTCCTGCAAGGAGTTTCGACACCATCCTAAATGATAGTACAGCTGACAGGAAAATGGGAGCTGCCCTCCACCCAACTCTCGTCACCTCACAAAACATAAGCTTGCTCCTACTTGTCTGCCTGGTCTTGACAATTGGTTCCAGTTCAACCCTCTTCATGTTACAGGCCCATGGGCTGACGGTATTGGACTTTTCCCTCATAAGTTCTGAAGCAGATGGAGACAGCACCAATCTGCCAGGAGACTTTCCTGTGGGCAGACAGCCTCCCAACACTTCAGGAAAGTTATGTATCTTAGAAGCTCATTTGGGTGGGTGGCTGGGGCACACCTACTTTTTCTCTTATCCAGAGTAGTTTCTGAAAATGGCTGGTGGGGACCATGTACTCAATCATGCAGCCTGTGTGGAGTAGTCAAAAGAGTCAAAGATAATGTAAGATAGAAACTACATAAATCGAGCAGGAAATCAAATTGGACCGCTGTTTTAGAGACCCAACTGTAGCTTCAAAAGGAGCAATAATTAATCCCACTTTAATGAAAAATAGAGGAATAATTATATATTTGACTGAAAGGCATTGTCTGTTATTTGCTACAAGAGGAGGTTCAGAAGTTCATTTTTTCTCTTCAATGATAAGGCTATTAAATCATACAAAACTATGGATAATCAACTTTTGTAATGGGTTTTGTATTCTCACTTTGTTACTTATTACTGACACTCATACACCATTGCAAGATTATGGGTAAGAAATCATGGAAATAGGTTTTGACAATATACAGCTCAGTTTCTGACTCAGTAATTGGTAACTTAGTAAGTTTAAAATTGCTTCTATTAGAAACCAGCTAATACCACTCAGAGAAATATCATGAAGAATCCATTCACTAAGGAAAGTTACTGCAATCTGACATTAAACATAGATCTTTGAGGACATGTAGTGTTTGTGTTTCCATTCCTGAGATACTTCACATAGAATATTAGTCTCTAGTTCCACCAAAGGTGCTGCAAAAAAACATTATTTTCTACTATACAAGATATCCATGTAACAAACACATTCGTATCCCCTTAATATTTTGAAAGAAAAAACCCCACAGGTCTTTGAGGGGAAATACAAAAAATGGATAGCTGAAAAAATGTGGGATTTGCTCTTTATTGGCAAGTATGAATCCAGGATATTATAGGGAATAAGCATGAAGTAAAAATGCCTTCATTCCACACTTAAATAATTATTGAAGGGCTAGGGCTTTTCCTGAAAAGTTAGAATTACTGACACACTTAATATCCTAACTCATGAAATCTGCATTCCTGAAAGTACCAACAACACAGATAAAGTAAAACCCGAACACTAGCAATGAATCTTTCAGATTTCTAACGTCATCAGGTGGATTGAGAAAATATCAATGCCCTGTCACTCACATAGGAGTCATTAAACCATTTCAACATGATATAACATGTACAATTCAAGTCAATATCAAGAATCATCCCCCTGGCCTGGAGCACACCAGGCAGAAATGAGCGGGCATGCAACTGAACTCCTCACACTCTCCCTGGAGCTGGTAAGTGGGCTCCCTGCCAAGGCTCTGAGCATGGTGGCGTGGGGAATGTCCATGCTTCTGCCCCTCCCTGGGCCTCAGTTTCCCCATCTGTGGAGATGACAGGAGTACATACCAGACGTACTGTACAGGTACCTCTGGTATTCCCTGAGCACCTGCTGGGCCCTGGACCCAGGCGGGAATCAGACACAGTCCTGCCCACAGAGAGGCCACATCCCATGGTGGGGGTGGGGCGGGCATTAAATACTTGAGCAAAGAAGACAACATCAGCTGGTGGGAAGTGCCAGGAGCATGGGCTGGTGAGGAGGGAAAGGGGGAGGTGTGGGGATGCTGGGGAGAGTATTCAGCCAAGCAAAGCCTGGGGAAAAATGCTGCAAACACAGACAACAACAAGCACAAAGAAGGACATGCTATTGATGCATGTGACAAATAGCAGGAGGTCACTGTGCTGGTGCTGGGGGCAGTGGTAGGAGAGTGAGGTTGCAGAGGTCGGCAGAGGCCAGATCGTGGGAGGCAGTTGGCTTTAGCCCTAAGAGGGAACATAAATTTGTTTTAAAAAATCAACTAGCACTAACGCTGGTAAGGAAACTCGAACATCACCATTATCGAAGAGAAAAAACTGTTTCCTCACAGAAAGTATTGCTACTGGAAGCTCGGCACTCGTCCCTGAGGCTGCATCAAAACAATGAAGACAAGTGATATGAAGAAAAGGAAAGAAGAGTTTATTAATTTGCTGGCAAATGAGGAGGATGGAGACTCCTGTTTAACATGCCATCATCCTAATAATGGGCCGAAACACAGAGCTTTTGCAGGGAGTTTTTCAGTCTCAGACCATTTCTGTTCAACTACACTCCATGATTCTGATCATCTCATGTCAGTCCTATCTCTGCTGAAGACAATCCCAGAACCTCAACTCAGACACTTCTGTTGAGCCATCTCCTGTAGCACAAAGAACAAAGGACATTGCCCCTCCAGAGCACTGGCTTGAGGCAGAGATGCAGGTTTTAGTTCCCAAAGAGTGAGTGAGGTTTTAAACAGAGAGAAAACATTTTTGCTGTCTTTTCAGGCCATCCTCTGTTACATAGTTCCCCCTCCCAATCAATTTCACACTTCCATATTTATGGGAGGAGGGGCAACCTAATCTTTGAGTTACTTTCTGTTGAATTGGGGCGATATTTTAGATGGAAGGTTTATACTGTAAAGCTCTGGCAGTATATTTATGGCAACATATCTCCAGGCAAAAACAGTCATCAGCAATAACGACAACAGTGAGGACTGACGAGGCAAAATGGACTGTCGCCTTGTACACAATGTCTGATACAGGGCTGGGTCAGACAGAAACATGGGACCTCTGAGTACAGAACTATTGGTTGCACCCTGTAGGTGATCTGACAGACCAGCCTTTGTAACTTCAGAAATGCTTGCCCTGAACGAGGTTTAGGATGACAAGCCAGCAGTAAGGCAGATCAACAGAAGACACAATAGCCTAGGGAAATCTTCACTAAGGAGTTGTTCCTCTATCCTAGAGACAAAACAAATAATCAAAGGAAGGTTAGTAAAAATATCAACTTTTTTTTCCTTTTTTTAAAAGCAGATACTTTAGATTGCTTAAAGGCTGGCCTGTCTACTTGGTGCTTGGGTCCTCTTCTTCCATGGGACACCTCTTTACTCTGGTATGATGGACCCATGGTTTTTATTTTCGACCGTTTTACTGAGCTGTTAGAAACACTTGATAGAGTCTCTTTCACTTTTTTGTTTCCAACTGGGGCGGAGGCCAACTCATGTATAGTCGTTAGCACCTGACCCACTCGTTTGACATGTTGTTTTCACTCATGGTTATATTGCCATATTTACCTCGGGGTGTCAGGAAGGGTCTCTCATAAACTATGTTCTGGGGCTTAAGTTAAGCCTGTTTCCAGGGGCACTCTTATCTGGAGGACAATTTGTTATAAGGAGGGTCTTTCTGAATGAGGATTCATCAAATCCATTAAAGCAAGCACATAGACAGTCCAAGGTACACAGGGTCCTCCCAAATGAGGTGCCCCCAAATCCATTAAGGCATCGCATCTATAATGTGTGTATTCATGTAGCTGCCTCACAGGAGGCCAAACCAAGGCTTCGGGCCTGAGAATGGGTCTATGAGAATTTTGACTTCATTTAACTGTCTCATCCCAAATGTCACACTCACAGTCTTTACTTCCAAAACAGATCTAAATCTAGCCTGAGTATCAAGGCCCCAGAGAACAGATCATTTCCAGTGGCCTCCATAGCAGCTCTGCCAGTCACCTTTCTTTGGCCATGTTGGCCACCTGCTTTGGCTCAGCCACGGCCTGTTTCAAGGCCATTATTTTAACCACTTCAGTACCGCGCTCACCAGCCGGGAACCCTTGCCCACAGCCGGCACTCATAGTCCGCACGATAGTGTGTGCTGTGCATTGACGAAAAATCCGTTTTGCTCTTGTGTGATGAGGAAAGCTTGAAAGCACTGAAAGCTTGTTTTCCTTTACAGGCAGCTTTACTTGTAACGTAAATCAGAATAGGTAACATATACATATATGATTTCATTACATTATTTTTAAATGTTCACAATTTTATTGTGATAAATGAAAAATTAGAGAAGTCATATCACGGCTGTCACCTAACCTCGCTGTGCGTGTTCATCTGTGGCTACCGACTATAGTCGACGCTCGTATGGAAGTGGTTAATGGCATACTGAATATCTTTATTTTCCGTCATCAGGAGACTACCCACTTTTTTAATGCTTTTTTTTTTTTTTTTTTAAGACAGAGTCTTACTATGTTGCCCTGGCTACAGTGTCGTCATGTCAGCCTAGCTCACAGCAACCTCAAACTCCTGGGCTCAAGCGAACCTCCTGCCTCAGCCTCCCAAGTAACTGGACTACAGGCATGTGCCACCATGCCCAGCTAATTTTTTCTATATATTTTCAGTTGGCCAATAAAATTCCTTCAATTTTTAGTAGAGACGGGGTCTCGCTAGCCTATTGTTTGTAATTCTTTCCAATTGCAGGTTCCACAAGTTCCATTAAGCTTTTATCAAATAGGGCAGGAGAACCCATGAGGCAACACAGGATATCTCAAGATCCTGTCCTGAAAATGCAACTGAGTACCATTCAAGTTTCTGGGCCCCTGTTTGCTTGTCTACAGCCGTCTCCTGGCTGGGCATAGCTGGTGCCTGGGGCTGGGACAGTCGCTGGGAAGGGCTCTTCCCAGAGCGCTTCTGTCCATGGGCTTGGCACTAATTGAATCCCCACTGTCGATTTTGCACATGGCTCCTGTGGGAATATTTGAAGTCATGGGGCTCCGAGTGCCCTACTTTCTTTGCCATCTGAGTCCATGCACTTTTAAAAACAGTATTTATTCTCCTTGGGGCTTCTTGCTACCTGGATTCCTGGCAGTGTTTTGTTGAATGTCTTTTCTTTTTACAAAAAGCACACTGTTTAGAGGACCCTTGGTTGGCACCGCTAACAGAAGACTAATAGGTTTGAGGTTTTTGTTTCTTTCCTGGTGTTATATACTTTTTAATCGTTCTGCTCTGGCTAGGGATGTGTGCTTTGCCCAAACTGAATTTTCTGCCAGATCTTAGAAGTTGAGACCATTCTCAACTACGAGTCGTAAGCCAGTGGGCATGGGATTGAACAGTTCAAGTTGCACTCTCCCCTGGCCTTCTCATGGTGATAAGAAGGTGTGTGGGGGGGTAGTTGAGCAGCAGGCCTTTTCTCTAAGCCCCCCACTGGCCATGTTTGCCAGTCTTCCCTCTCCCAGATAGGGGGTGGGTAGGAATCCAGCTGTTTACATAAAAGTACCATGACTACCTCACACACCGCCAGTAGAGGTCAATCTTCTGTTATTAAGGACATCCCACCCTTTGAGGTCCTTACAAATGAAATGTCCGACCTCTGAATAAAACAAGGAAATCGGACATTTCATACCCAATACACATAGGCTCTCATCCAAACCACTTGACCTTTCACAAATTATTTTTAGTTACAAGACAGTCTAAGGTTTTAGTTAATAGCCACTTCTCACACTCCATCATATACATGGGATTACAATGATACCTTTTGCTTACACACAGGTTTCTAGCTATAAGTTGACTATTCAGCCAAAATTTTTCCCAAGAGAATTTTAGATGGAACTTCTTTACATTGTAACGAAAAAATCACAAATAACAAACAAAGACACTAGGGAATTTTCAAGACAGAATGCCAGGCCCTTATCAGATGAGAACCACAAATTGAGAACCAAATTTTCTCAAAGGAGAATCTGCATTTCTTAATGCAAAGGTACAAAATGAGAACCAATTTTAACATTTTTAAATCCCACCTGTTTACCTGAGACCCACAGATGAGATTAATCCAAATCAGGTTCCCTAGTTCCACTCAACCTCTTGACTTCTATCCCCAAACTGGTGCCTTAAAACAAAGGCAACAGGGAGTTCCGAACCCCGCCCCTGGCAAATAGCTGGACTCAGGTCTCAGTGTCCCAGGGACCTTTATTTACAAATGGCTGTGACTGTTGCTATGCTTCCCAAATCTGTTTCCTTCCACCAAACTCAATTCAGCTTGGTCAGAGTTGTATGCATTTAGGGTGAAACAAATGGGACTTCTTCAGATCTTAACAGGCCCTGGCAGCTGCTGGGTAGTCCCTTACTTTCTTGCCCAAAAAGCTGATGGTCCTACCTAAGGCTTGTCCCAGAGCTGTTCCCTGCCTCTTACAGCAGCCACAGGGTGCGAGTCCATCAGGGGAGCTAATGGTACACCCAGGGATGCCAAATCTGTTACTGACAGCTTGGCACCTTTCCCGGAAGCCACATCACAGGAAGGACAAGTGGTTTGAGGAGGAGGAAAAAGGAGTGTACTAGTTTGCTGGCAAATGAGGAGGATGGAGACTCCTGTCTAAAATGCCAGTGTCTTATTAATAGGCAGAAATGCAGAACTTTTTAACCACTTTGGGACAGCGCTCACCAGCTGGGAAACCTTGCCCACAGTCAGCCCTCATAGTCCCCACCATAGTTTGTGCTGTGCATTGGCGAAAAATCCGTTTTGCTCTTGTGTGATGAGGATAGCTTGAAAACACTGAAAGCTTGTTTTACTTTACAGGCAGCTTTACTTGTAATGTAAATCAGAATAGGTAACATAGACATAAAAGTTTTCATTACATTATTTTTAAATGTTTCCAATTTTATTTTGATAAATGAAAAATTAGAAAAGTCATATCACGGCTGTCGGTAAATTCATTGTGTGAATCATACATGGCTGTCCACTTTAGTCGACACTGGTCCCAAAGTAGTTAAAGGGAGGTTTTCAGCTTCAGACAATTGCTGTTCAACGACAGTTGATGATTCTGATCGTCTCAACCCTGTCCCATCTCTGCTGAAGACAATCCTGTGACCTTTGCCCAGGACCTCTACCTGGACAGTCCCTTGAGTCATCTCCTGTAGCACAAAGTACAAATGACATTGCCCCTCTGGATCACTGGCATGAGGCAGAGATGCAGGCTTTAGTTTGCAAAAAGTGAGTGATATTTTAAAGAGACATAAAATATTTTTGTCACTTTTTCAGGCCCTTCTCTGTGTTACAGTTTGAGGTTACCTCCAGTGATTAGCGACCTCAGGTTTTTGAGCAAAACAACAAGTAGTTTTCTTTCATCAAATTCTCCCCTTGAATATGAATTAAGTGTCACACAATGGAAGCATGAGTATAAATCCGTAGACACTGCCTATTTCTGAAGCCAATGTGGTGGCACTTGAGGCATTAGGCCCAGTCAGCACTTGTGGCCAAATGTCAGGGACAAAACCCTCTCCCTGATAGTGGAGGACTAGCATGTTCCTGCCACGTCATGTCCTCACCCGTCTGGCCTTGGATCACTCCTTTCCACCTTGTTGGTAAATAGACACTAAACCAATAACTTTTTCTATGTAGAAATACCTGGAAAGGATGACCTAGGCCAACATTCTAAAAACAACAAATTAAATACGGAATTATTATGTTTCTAAAATAAAATTCAAAACTATGCAATATGACTTGCCAGGGCCATTTACTCCCAGAGAATGGAAGAACACTCCTTTGTGAGTTTCCTTATTCATAAAATGAAAACTCCCCATGATTTTCAAAGGAAATACGTGAAAATACTAAACATGGAATTGAACTGATAATGTGATATTCAGCATGCAGTTGTTCTGGGAGAATGAAACCCCAAATGGTGTTTGGAGGTGACAGGTTACCTGCACTTCTGGACATTCACTTTTATAAAATGATAAACAGTCAGATGGTCAATGTGTGCTTTTTTATAAAAGATTATAATAATACAAAATTTACTTCATTTATGGATATCTGAAATAAGATACACAAAGACTAAAATGTCAGCAAATATGATGATATTAAAATAATTTAATGGTAAAATAAAATGAAAAGTTTGGCTGTGTAGCCACTTGAAACCTGTAATTGTTGAGAGCAAAAGGCCCAAAGGCAATTATTAATAGAAAAATCATTTCTTCATTTGTGAATTGAAAATAAAGCAAAACCTCTTAACACAAAACTCATGAAAAGGGCCAGGACCTACATTTAATAAAAACAATTGGTAAGAAACACAAATCTCCTGTAAAATAAAATCCCAAACTGTGCTTAGTGGCTGCTGAGTATACAGAGGTAAGAGCTTCACTGTCATAAAATGTCAAGGACTCAGTAAACTGATTAACTTATACATTTATAAATAAAAATGATCAGAAAACATTTATTTTAAGAAAATTTATGATCAGGAAAAAAGAACAGAATTTAAGCAATGCAAGGTATATCGAACATGCAATTACATTGTAAACTTAAAGGCACTTAATCAGATGTTAATTTCTTCTTCTGTAAGTTGAAATTTACACCAAGCCTTTTTGAGGAAAATTATGAGGAGTGCCAGGACTAAAATTTAATTGAATGCTATGAAGATGAAAACATAAAATTAAATGCCAAACAGTATCCAATCTTGGCTCCCAAGACTGACTACCAGACAGCCACAGGGGCTGTAAGTATCAAGTACCCAGCAGGACAATTCATTTTCAAACATACACAAGGAAAATACTTTCACTTGAAGACTATTTATGGAAAATGGACAAAATCAAGATGAAACAAACTGAAATGACTACAATGTCATGAATACAACCCATGCCATTACATGGTAAAATAAAAAAAGAAATGGGATTCCTGGGGGCTTGGTTACTTTCAGAGACTTAAAGCAAAAGCCTCTTGAAAACCAGAATGCTATTTTCATTATTTCTAAAATGCGAATACCACCAAATTTCTTCTGAAAAATGCATTAAAAGAATCAGAACCATAGTTGGTTGATACAATGATTACTACATAAACATATTATATACAAATGCAAAACAGGGTCAATAGTGGCTGAAGGCCATTCTCAGTAGTGCCTAAAAAACCCAGAGCCGACCAGGCCACCCAATTCCTCATTTGAAATTACCAAGATTTCTTTTTTCTTTTGAAGCCAACATATGGAGAAGACCAATTCCACAATTTAACCAAAAACTGTATTACATGCACAGTCATGTTAAAGAAACACAAAATACCACTCAAAGGCAGCTAACGATTGTCAGCCGTCATAATCCCGAGTACAGTCCCTCAGCGTGTGATTTAATACTTTCCTCTTTTTCAGGTCAAAAACAATAGAAATATGGTCTCTGAAAAGAAATCTCAAGAAAACAGCCAAGACCAAGATTTTAAAAAGTACCCTTCCACAATATCCACCCAGTGACTTTGTAAAACAAAGGCAAAATCATGTCCCTGGTGTCCACTGTGCAATCCTAGACCAACACTGGCTCACCCAACAACATCAGTTGATTCCTTATTTTGAGACTCCATTGCCCTGAGTACAGTGCAGTGGCTTCATCACAGCTCACTGCCACCTCAAACTCCTGGGCTCAAGCAATCCTCCTGCCTCAGCCTCCTGAGGAGCTGGGACGATAGGCATGCGCCACCACTCCCCGCTAATTTTTCTATTTTTAGTAGAGTCGGGGTCTCACTCTTGCTCAGGCTGGTGTTGAATTCCTGCCTCAAGCAATCCTCCCACCTTGGCCTCCCTGTGTGCCAGGATCACAGGTGTGAGGCCCCACACCTGGCAGACTTCCTAGTTTTAAGTTAAAAACACCACGAAACCTTAAGATTACTAAGGGGGGGCGGGCGCAAGACCAGCATTTGAACAAACAAAATGATGTGAAAGACTCATCGTGTTGTTACATAAAGTACCACACTGTGCCTGACGTGGCTAATGGGCTTCCCTTCATCAATCCCTAATCCGCTGGGACACATCAGTTAAAGATGCTAGAAGACACCAGATACTTAATTCGATCACAATCACCACACAAACCACCAATGTAAAATTAAAGTCAATTAAACTTACGCTTTCGTGTTCGTCCCGGGGAGGGGGGCATATTTCCCCGTCCCCTCAGGCAACAGTTCATAGAAGCAGCACGGCACAGTTCAGATTGGACTAAGACTGGTCACCTGGTAGCGCTTCTTGGACAGCCAGTCTACGGCCCCGCCTTCCAACAATATCATTGGAGGATATGAAATGATTGACAGGGAGCTCATCCACTCTCTCCAGTTCTACAAATGGAAATTCTCCCTATACTTCAAGACCCAGTTAAATAATTCAAGTCTTTCCTCATACTGTTATTGTTTATTATATCTATGCACATCCCTCAATATCCAGAATGCCACTAAGGCCTTTGCAAATGTGAAAACCTCTGTTTCCTGTCATTTCTGATTTCTGAAATCTTGCTCACCTAGTTTAGGGAGGCCCAGCCCACTTGCAGCCTCCTCCAGGGAGCCTTACATGCTTTACTCCATCACCAGTTTCTTCCCTGGAGAGAAAATTCCCCATGCCCCGGATGCTATCAGTGCAGCTCTGTGCCTCCTGTAGGACCTTCCACAAGGCATTTGAGCCTTTGGAGTGTGGAAGAGAGAAGTGTCTGGGGACTATGTTGCAAGAACTTGCCAGTGACAGCAGCTCACTTTCGTAAGTCTCTGCAGGTGAACACAGCTCAAAATTAATACGAAAGACTGAGTGGTCAGCTCAAGCAAGAGGGATTATTTCCCAGAAACTACCACAGTTGCCTCTCTGAAGAATTCCTCAGATTAGTCTACTAGTGTACAACATCAGAAGGTAAAGGGCAAATTTTCTCCAAGCAATTTTTCACACACTGAGGGTTTACACAGAAGAGGCAAAACCTGCAAAGCCTCCACCAGCAGTGAAGGTGAATTCACAGGGGAAATGGAAAGTAAAGACCTGCTCCCATCCAAAAAGTCTCATCTTTGTCACAGGGCCATAATTTCTTATGTTATAGACAATAATGAGCAAAATTGTCTTCTGTTCCCTACTTATACCAATCGCAGGTAGTGCTAGGGATGCAGAAGAACACAACAAAGACTGAAAAAAGATAAGGATGCCTAGCGAAAAGAACGGGTTATAGAAACGGAGTCTCTACCATGCAGTTAGTCAGCAGTGCTCAGGAGTCTCAGAGAAGTCCTGTTTTCTTGCTATTCCTCAGAGACAAGGCAACAGATTTATCCAAAATTATGGGTAACAGACCTCTTGGACGCGTTTTGTGTTCTCTCTTGACTTTGTTACTTATTAAAGACACTAATACATTATGCAAGGGTAACGTGACTTTCCAATGGGTTTTGGATCCCATTTAGTACGCTATTGAATACTGACAGTAATAGAACATTAAATCCACATTATACAACTGCGATTTGATATATTATGTCAATGAATAGTAACATAGTATCTTGCAAAATTGTTTATTTATTTATTGATTGATTGATTGATTGATTTTTGAGACAGAGTCTCACTCTGTTGCCAGGGCTAGAGTGCCCTGGTGTCAGCTTAGCTCACAGCAACCTCAAACTCCTGGGCTCAAGCAATCCTTCTGCCTCAGCCTCCAGAATACCTTGGACTACAGGCATGCACCACCACGGTTGATTAACTTTTTCTATGTATATTTTTAGTTGTATAGATAATTTCTTTCTATTTTAAGTAGAGACAGGGTCTCGCTCTTACTCAGTCTGGTCTCGAAGCCCTGAGCTCAAGGGATCCTCCAACCTCGACCTCTCAGAGTGCTAAGATTACAGGGGTGAGCCACCATGCCCAGCCACAAGTAACTCTTTTACATCATAGAAAGTATCAGGTATTGCTTGGTGATTAAGGTCTTCTGGTTTTGGAGTAAAACGCAAGAGTTCCTGTTATTTAGATATCTCTCTGAATATAAAATACATTAGGTGACACAGGATAGAGGTATGAGTGCAAATCAGCAGTCACTACCTATTTCTGGAGCCAATATGGTAGCACTTGAGGCATTAGGCACAGTCAGCACTTGTGGCCAAGGGGGCATGGACAGTACCCTACCATATGAGGGTGGACTAGCATATGCCTTCCAATTCTTGGGAGCTTGCCCTTGGACCATTCCTCTTTAACTTCTAAACAAGTTGTAGAAACTACACAAGTTCTTTTTTTCTTAGTTTTTATCAAAGAACACCTGAGAAGAAGGACCTCAATTAATATTTTTAAATGACAATATAGTAAATACACAAGTATGGTTCTAAAACAAAATTCCAAAGTATGCAAGACATCTTGCAAGGAACACTCATCCCCAAACAACAGAAAACAAAAATCATGGCTGTGAATTTCCTTATGTTCAAATAAAAAATGCCCCACAAATTTCAAAAGGAACGTACACAGATTTCTAGGGACAGAATTGAATTAAATGACATGATATTCAACACGCAATTGTTGGGGGAAATGAAATTCCAATGGTCCCAAACGTCTTCAGGAGGTCTACGGTGGCCTGGACTTCCAGGCATTCACTGTCATCAACGATGCACTAAATCAAATAATACACTTAGTGTGGGAAGTTTTATATTTAAGTATTGCAAAATGCTGTTTAGTTTAACAGAGTAATGAAATAACATATACAAAGGCTAAAATATCAACAAATATAACTATTTAGAAAACAATATAAAGTGAAATAAAAGGAAAGTTTCGGCTAAGTGGCAGCTTGAGGTTATTAACTATCATTAAGCAAGAGGCACAAAGCCAATCAGAAAAATCTTTCTCTTATTTGCAGATATGAGATAACGTCAATATTCTAACGCAATACCTATGGAAAGGGCTAAGACCCACATTTAATAGAATGAAATGATACCGAGCATGTAATCTGCAAAATAAAATTCCACACTATTACCAGTGGCGGCAGATAGTTTACAAGATTCACTGTTATAAAGTATCAAGGACTCAGCAACCTAGGTTCTGTAAGGCAAATTAAGACTACTCTCAAACTCTTTATTTAGAAAATTTCCGAATAAGGACACCAAAATTTAAGCAAAAAAACCCAAAAAGTATATATAGACATATCCAACATGCAATTATAAAATTAAAGGCACTCAATCAGATGTTAATTTTCTCCTCTGTAAATTGAAATTTACACCAAAACTTTTAATGGCAACTGAAGGAAGCACCAGCATCAAAATAAACTTCAATCCCTTGAGGATAAATATGAAACTTAAATAACAAACAAGTCCAATGTTGCCCTTTACAAGAGAAACTAAGGGAAATCCACAGCCATTGTAAATGACAAAAGCCCAGCAAGTCAGCCCATTTCCAATGCACACAAGGAAAATACATTTATTTGGTAAATATTTACGGAACAAGGCCAAGAACAAAATTAAACAAATTCAAAAAACTGCAATGTCATGAAAACAACCCACATGATTATATTGTAAAATACAACAAACAAAAGAAGGATCCCTGTAGTTTAGCTTACATTCAAGGTCTTAAGTCAAAAACCTCTTGTCAAACAGATTATATTTTCATTATTCATAAATTGCAAATAAACTTTTAATGGGAAACACATGAAAAGAATCAGAAACACACTTGGTTGAATGGGAGGATATTAAAATGGAGTCACCTTACAAAAAAATGCAAAACAGCCTTCCCTGGTGACCAAAGCCAATACAGGATGTGAACAGGCTCTAGGCCTTCCCTGGATTGCTACTTCATTTTCACTTGAGATTAGCAGGAAACTCTTTTTTTTTTTTTCTTTTTTAAGACAAGACGTGAAGAAGACTGGCTACTAAATGTAAGCTGAGAAATGATGTTAAACACGCACTGATGTTGTCAAATGAAACAAAACTGCCCATAAATGCAGCTACATCATACTCGCACATATGCTCCTTCAGGGTGTTACTTTCCTCCTTACTAGGGTGAAGATAACAGAAATGCCGTCTCTGATAATAAGACTGATGAATGGGGGCCCACTACAAAATTGAAGGGAACACACATCAACAATATTCACCTAACAATTTTGTAAAAGAAAAGGCTAATCAAGCCCCTTGTGACCAAGGCCAGTGTGTCGTCCTGCACCAACACCAATTCAGCAATTAGCACCTGTCTTTCCTTACTTTCAAGAACAAGCACCACAAAACATTAACAACCGCAAAGGACAGTGACAAAGCTCAACATTTAAGCAAAGAAAATGATAGTGAAGACCCATCGCATTGTAACATACAGGACAATATTACACCTAAAGTTGGTTAAGAGACGTTGCTTGTCATAAATCCAAAAGGGAATCCAAAGTATACCATTTCACCCCATATACTTAATTCAATCAAAATAGTAATACAAGCTGCCAATGTAGAATGACAAACATACACTTTCCGGATTGCCTGAGGGAGGCCACCAGGATACAGATTCATGAGAGGAAGCCTCCACCAAAGGCTCCCTGATCAGTACACAGGCTGGTCACATGGTAGGCCTTGTCATTCATTCTAAGGCCCTGCCTCCAAATGTCATTGGAGTTCATAAAATGACTGGCAAGGGCCTCATCCACTCTTTCCACAACTATCAGTGAAAACTCCGCCCACGTATCAGGGCATACCTTGCTTGCCCCAAAATGAGACAGGGTCTTATATTTATTTTTCTTCAAGAAGACTCGGTAGTGCATATTTTCAGGAGATGTGGTAGTTTTTTAAGTACAGTACAACAATCTAGATTTATTTAAATATAGTTAAATCATCTTCTTCTGGAACATCATCATAATACTCCTGTAAGGTTTATCTGCGGGGGCAAAAAGAAAAGACAGAGAGAGAGAAAGTGTGGGGGCCAAACCATATGGCTTTATTATACACTCCTGGACGAGGTTCTGGGGCCCCAAGAGGGGGGCAGGCCCAGAAGTCGCATCCGTTTGAAGGGGCTGAGGCCTTAATACCCTTTGGGCCTGGCTAGGGACTTTTGGCAGGAAGAGCTTGGGATTCTCCTCTGTGACATTGGATTGTCATTGAGAAATAGGAGGGGCTGGCAGTATTTGCAGAACCCAGGAGTAGAAACGTTCTTATCCAGGTGGATACCTGGGTGTGGTTCCTCTCAGCTTGGCCTGGGAGTTTTGTCCTTGGCGAGTCTGGTCTCCTGAGCCTTTTCTTTTATGATCTAGGGAAGGGAGGGGGCCTGCCACCAACCTTGCATCTCCAAACCCAGAATTCCATCCTGAATTTCTTGTGACTCTATTTCCTTTAGAACCACTGTTTCCAATCTCTCATGTCAAGCAATAGAGCTCTCATGGGGCAGATGAGAAGGGCTGCTCATCTTCTTTACTGCACCGAGACGAAATGCATGGGCTGTGCAGATACACTGCTTAGCCACGCCCATCACTAGGTCTTATTTTGGGGGTAGGGCTTATATTGCACAAATGCACAGAAATCCTGCTAGGGCTTATTTTATGGATAGGTGTTATTTTCGGAGACACATGGTAGTTAAATAATTCGACATTGCTCATGTTGTTATCACCTTCATATCTCTGACAATATCTCAATGTGCACATGTACTACT
>VSMD01062770.1:0-27752 GCA_008750895.1 Mirza zaza | reverse complement strand
ACTAATATATATAGAAAAAATTAGCCAGGTATGGTGCCGCATGCCTGTAGTCCCAGCTACTCGGGAGGCTGAGGCAGCAGGATTGCTTGAGCCCAGGAGTTTGAGGTTGCTTTGAGCTAGGCTGATGCCACGGCACTCACTCTAGCCTGGGCAACAAAGCGAGACTCTGTCTCAAAAAAAAAAAAAATACTTGTGAACAAGTCTTCTGCACGGACACATATTTTCATTTCTGTTAGGTGTTAATAAATGCGTAGGCGAATTGTTGGGCTGTTTGATAAAATGTGCGTTTACCTTTATAAGACACCGCCCAGCTGTTTTCCAAAGTGGTTATGCTGTTTTACGTTTCCAGTGACAGTGTTATGGGAGTCAGTGGCTTTATTGGTCTCTAAATCCTCTGCATACTATGGGTAAGTTTAAATGAAATTGAAAGGCTCCCACACGAAAAAGTTCAAAACTAACTTCTGCTCCATTGCTTTTGTCAAGCTTGTCTTCCATTTTTTCCTCTTAAATTCTTTCTTATGAAACATTCCCATGACACACGTTACAGTTTCTAGGATCAATCCACATTGCCACATTTTTAAAATTCCCATCTCTGTGGTTTTCCTGCATAAGAGGTCTTTAAGAGCTGACCCTTGGGATTCTTTTTCCCACATTGTGCTGACCAGGCTCATACTTGGATTTTGGCTGCCAGCATTTCAGCCTTCAACTCTGTATATAAATTTTGGGTGGTCATGATAATAACACAGGATGACATTCCTTACTACAAACACACACATTGTGCAATGAATCATTTACGGGTCCAGTTTTTCTTTAACCTCCAGTCTGGGTGACATTAGCCCCAAACACAACCACAGAAGCAGCTGATAATCTTTGTCTATATAAGATGTCCTTTTAGTTTCCCTTCACAGCTGGGAAAGAGATTCATCTAAAAAGATGGATCATGATTTACATGATGTTCTGAAAATTGAGAAATTAAAGTTTCAAGGGGCTAAGAGCTCGGGTGCCTGCTGGCTAGTTAGAAATCCTGGCACCGTTAGCCTTTCTGATTTCATGAAGGGAGGCGATAGGCAAGTTCTAAGATGTCCAAAAGACTATATGCCTTTAAAACGAATCATTACCTTAAAATAGTAGTTCTCAAACTCGCAGGTGAATGAGAATCACCTGGAAAGCTTGTTACAATACAGATTCCCAGGCCCCGGCTTCAGGATCTCTGAGTATTGGGTCTGGGGTGTGTGGCCTGGTAATCTGCATAGGGAATAAATTCCCAGGTGATGCTGGTGCTGCTGGGCTGGGGACCACACTTTGAGAACCATAAAAGACCGCGTGGAGTACAAATTTTTTTTTACTTGCTTGGAGATGGCAGAAAAAAAAATGATACTGGTGTGGCTTTTTTTGAGTATAAAATAAATTCAATATATACGTACATACTTACCTATATATTATGACCAACTCATAACTTATGTCCTTAAAATGGCTTCTGATGTATTTAGGAGGACAGGCCAGAGTTCTAAAAATAATAACAATAATACAGATGACACCATGATTCTCAAACTTTGCTTAAAAAATCCCCTTGCCCAGGCTGCACGACAGACCAATTAAATTAATCCTGGGGAAGGGACCCAGACATGAGCATTTGGTTTGAAACACAGGCGATGCCAGTGTGCAGCTGAGGTCGGGACCCAGTGAGTGGGCATGTGTGAAGTGCCAGGTGGTTTGTGTGAAAGTGGGTACCCCAACGGATGACGCTCAGGTGGGTCACAGTGTGTGGAGGTTTTGTTTCCATCTGGCCCTTGGGGCTGTTTGAACATCCTGCAGGTTGCCTCTGGTTCCCAGAAACCTGGTCTCTTTTGCTAGAACGTTTCACTGATGTGTGACATGGTGTAAGCTGGGAAGCCCCGGCGCAGTCGGTGGTCTGAGAACTTGGCCAGCCACGAAGACAAGCCACCTCAGGGCTGGGCTCTCAGGAACAGCCCCCAGAGGAAGCAAAGCTTTTCTTGGACCTTGAAAGACAAGAAGGACTCAGATTAGCCCGGTGGGTGGCAGAGGAGAGGCAGCGCTCAGCACGGGAAGGGTGCAAGGAAAGACAGGAGTGGGATGTGTGGTTCTGTGTCAGAAATAGCGAGGAGGGAAGGGTGGCTAAGAAAGAGGCAGTATGAGAATGTTAGCTTTGCTCATGGGTGACCACGTAGGGTTTGAAGGTGTCCTGGGTAAGTGGCATGTGTCCTGGGGATAGCTGGGTTTCAGTGGCACCTGAGATGCAGGGACCCAAGTGAAGAGGACATGTTTATCTGCTAGAATTTACTCCCTATGGTCTAGCCCAGTGGTTCTCAAAGTGTGGTCCCCATGGTCGCAGCTGCAGTACCTGGGAACTTGTTGGAAATGCAAAATCCTGGACCCTACTCCAGATCTGCGGAATCACAAGCTCTAGGGGTAGGGGCTCAGTGGTCTGTTTGCACACGCCCACCAGGTGCTTCTGGCATTGCCAAAGTTCGGGAACAACTGGGCTGGGGGCTCTGCCAACCACAGCGGAGGGCGACAGTGGAGAAACACACAGGGAAGGGTGGATTTGGGACTGGAGCGCCTGAGTGGATGGGAATGAGTGTTTGCAAGGTCTCTGGGGCCCATCTGAAGGGAGAGTGAGAGGTGGGGTTTAGGGGACAGTTTCTTGCTGGCTAGTAGTTTTGCAGCCAATGGTTTGGGTCTGTAGACAGCCTCTTCTTGGCTCAGGGGCCTTGGCTAGTGAATATCTCTGTGGCCTTCACCCTCATTAAGGGCCAGAGGGCATAGCCCAGCTCCAGGGGCAGTCAGACCTGTGGCACAGTGGGGGTCCAGTTATACCCCAACATCTAGGTAGGCCTTTATTTTCAGTTGTGTGGCTCATCACATTTTGCTCTCACTGCCTCACGTTGGAGGCAGGCCTGTACCCTGTGGTTGGGCCCTAGCAGTCCAGCCTCCTCCTTGGCTCTTTTCTGGAAGCCTTTGCCCTAATTAGGTCTCCCACCCCCTCTGTTCCCTCCACTCCAGCTGCCCTTCTCACTTCCTTTGCTTACTCTCGCCACTGACCAAGCCCCACAGAAATGACCTAGAGTGGACAATGTAGAACAAGTGTTGATGGACTCATCTTACGTCTGTGCTGTAGCAGGGACTTGGCCAGGATGCACAACTGGCTGCAGGTGCCTGCCAGTGCTGCCCCCTTTCCAGGGAAGACAAACACTGGAAGCTCTGCAAAGGCCAGGAAAGAATTGTGGGGGGGGGGATGGGTAGTTATTTGCATTACAGGAGGATGCTTGGTTTAAAGTGGGTTTCACCATGGGGTTCCTTTAGATAGAGCCTCAAGTGCCCTGAAGTGTTTGTTTTGCCATCCCTTAATGAGGTATTTATTACCTCTCTGTAAATATGATGCCTGCAGTTTTAGAACATAACAAATTCATCTATGACATTTGCAGCTCTTCAGCAGAACTGAGCATAAAGTCACTGATGTTGATGGCATTTTTTGTAGGTGAAAACAAACCAACCAACCTTGAATTGAGATGTCAGAAGCCCTGGAGGAGGGAAGGTTGGTGGCTAGAAGGAAGGCCCAAAGCATCCCTTGAAATTGTAGCATAAGCCAGGGGGCCCCTGTCTGAGCCAGGTGAGGGGTGACTTTTTATATCCCTCACACCTTAAGCTCACCCTACAGGGAGGGGCCTCCGGGTCCAGCCCTTCATCTCAGTGGCAGACAGGCCGTTCTGCCCGGTGCCCTCTCTGGCCGTGCCAGGGGTCCTTGCAGATGCGTTGTTATCATCATTAGCAGTCACAACGGTGATAACAGCTGACGTGCCATGCACCTGTGCACGTTAATGAACCCTCGCAGGGATCCTGATTTTACAAATGAGACAAGGCTCAGTGAGGTTGCCCAACACCCCCGTGGACCTGCAGCGAGTACACGGCCGGCTAGAATCAGAACTCGGACTTGCCGTCTTCGAATCCTTCACTCTTTAGCAATGTGGACTGTTACCAGACGTCCTCCAGGAATGGCTCTGAGATTTGGTAGGCTCTGATCTGTCACTCAAAGGCGCCAGCTGTAATAGCCCTCCCTTCCGTTGAGCCCTGCTCTAGGGAGAATTTGCCCGTATGTTTTGGAGAAGATAGGTGGTAGGGGTGAGAGTCGCAGCTCTGTGGTGTCTCGTGCTGTGTATGGTTTGCAGTGCAGCGTCACATACTTCAGCTCAATTAATCCTTGCAACTCTAGAGATGATGTTTTTAATTCTGTTTGCCAGACAGGGAGGCCCCATTGCGGGGTGGTTCTGCCCTGCATAGCCACAGTCTGGACTGAGGTCTTCCCACACCATGTGGCCTGTGCTTCTCGCTGCTGCCTGGGACCTGCAGGGTCCCTGAGGGTCACAAGCCACAGTAAAGGTCACACTGCCCATCATCTGTTGGGGACCACTTTACTTATGTACCAAGAACTTGAGTATTGGTTAATGACCCACTGGAGGATAGCGTTGGCTTCTGCTTGTTGCTGGTTTTAAAATAGGGCTACGTTTGACCTCTAGCTCAGATTTAGAAGGCTGAGTCTGAACTTGGTTATATGTGGATGGCTGCCACTTAGTCCCAGTTTTGTAAATATGCCAAAAATCAGGACTAATCCTGTGCTGAATATAGACTCCTCCTTTGCTAAAAATAGTATGCACAGTAGGGTAGGGAAACATTTTTCTTTCCTAGAAAATCGCTCCTTTGCTCCTCTAGGTATCATTGATGTCTGCGAAACCATCTGTTCCTTCTGATATAATTTCCAGACTATTAGATTAAACAGTTCCTCCTGACCCACTTTCAGCTTCTGTTTCCTATCACTGTTCATTAATAAATTGTATAGCAGTTTTCAAGGAGAGAGTGTGTATGTATTTATTTAATTTCGTTTTAGGTAAAAGCAATTGTTGGTCAGGGTGAAGTTAGTTAATTTCCTACCTGTTTCATTTTTGTTTCCAGTTTCTATAATTGCTAAGAGTTGGTTTTTGTTTTTAAGATTCATGCAAGGAAGTCAATGGCATGAGTTATGAGTTGAGGTCCTGGCTGGGAGGTGTGCTAAAAACAGACTCTGTTTTTAAACACAAGATGCAAAGAGTGGTGAGGAAATCGGTTCCCATAAAACATGTCTCAAGGCAGATAAATACGCTTTTATGGTTTGCAGGGATTTTTTTTTTAAAAGATAAATGAGATAATATGTGTGACATGGCTTTAAGCTTTTCTGAGCAAAGCTACCACATACATCTTCCATATTGTTGCTTTTGATGTTGCAACCAAGTCTATTAGCATTAATGTTATTGTTAAATATTCACTAATGGGGGTAATAAGATTAGATTTAAGAGGGAGGAAGGCATTCTTTGCATTCCTTTCTTAATGTAAAAACTCTTCCTGGTCTTTTCCCAGCTACTTTAAATCCAGGCCAAGAAACTACACTCAGTCTTGTGTGAGAATGGGCTCAGGGGTGTGTGTGTGTGTGTGTGTGTGTGTGTGTGTGTGTGTGTGTGTGTGTGTGTGTGTGTGTGTGTGTGTGTGTGTGTGTGTGTGTGTGTGTGTGTGTGTGCGCGCGCGCGCGACCCAAGCAGTAAATTTCAACGACTTAAGGCTGCCTTCAGTAAAATGAAATTCCTTGGTGATGACTGTTATCTGTCAAAGCAAAACCAAATTATTTTTCTGCAGGGATTCATAAAAGCAGCCCTGTGGTAGTGGTAATAATTTTTATCTAATTTGGTTAAAGCAGAACAGAAAACAAGTTAATGTGCTAAGCACCCTACTAATTATTATTAGTGATATTGCTTCAAAGGATTTTTATAAAGTGGCTTTCTCCAGTTTCACTAGGGTCCAGCACATTTTCTAGTTTGACCAGATTTTACCAATGCTTTAGAAGGAAAGAGGCCTGTTGAATTTTATCTGTGAAATATTTTCTAAAGCAATTCTGGTGTGAGAAGGTAGGTGATTCTGGCTTTAAGTTGCATGTCACTATCAAGTCTAGAAAGTCATTTCCTCAGTTCTGTGTTTCAGACATGCTGGTCTTTGTTTACAGGTCAGATCTCCTGATAAGTAAAAATTACGTAGACAAGAAGTATCTGCTATGCTTAGCAGCAGCTGAGAATTTTTCCATTCTTATGCATAAACATGCTTTTCAGGTGCATGCATAGGATTGACTGGGAGGAGCATACATTAGACAGCCTCACTAGGCCCTCTTAAAAGAGGAAGGGGATTATTTCAGTCGGGCACCCCTGATAAAAATTCAGAATTAGTTTGTAAGCATGAACACAACATGGCACCATGAGGAATGAATGTTGTTTTTGATGCAAGATTGGTAATATATCCCAAGGGAGCTGGAATGCTTATTGGGTGGACTTCCATTAATGGAGAAAGCAGTCTTAGTGGGCAGGGTTGTTCAGCAAAATAATTCATTGAGTATTTACCTATTACCTACTTTTTTTCAGGCTCTGTGTTGAGCATGCAGTGATCAACAAGATGGTGAAGTCTCTCAGTGTAGGAAACAGTGTCTAAAACACAGCACCAAATTCCAGAGTTACTAATGTCCTATTCCAGTGTCTATTCTCCCCCATTTGGAAACCAGTCATTTGGGCACAGCCCCAATAGAGTCTGTGTGTCATCTTGGAGAAGTATCTGCCTTGACTTGCCATGATTTCTCCTTTTCCTGGTGGCCCGTGTGTGGCTGGGGATTTGTCTGCCGATTGGCGGGTGCAGGAAAGCCCTGGAAATCCTAAACCAAGTCTAATCCTTGGGCTCACCAAACTGCAGCTCGGAAAACCCCTGAGTTAGTGCCTCAGCCAAGCCAGCTTCCTGGGGGTTGGGTAGACTCATCTGAGCTGCTAATGCCAACAGGCTGAGCTTTGGGAGGTTTAATAGGTGCATGGAAGATGCCATGGGTGTGTGCTTGTGGTCCATTTTGGCTTTGTTGGTGAGAAATGGCTCGTTTGGCTAGAGTGAGGCGAGATGAAGCTTGTAAAAGAAAGGTTACTGCTGCTGTTTCTTACATCCTGGGCCAAGATCATGCCAGAGGATGGACAAGGTGTGGGGAGAAGGCTGTTTGGTCTTTATGGACTATTTCGCTTTATCCCCCAAACTGGTGGCCCAACTGCTCTGTTCCTTTCCACTGTTTCTTGCCAATCTAGAAACTGTAAATAAAAACAACATTTACTCCCATTCTACACAGTGGCTTTTTTTTTTACTGTGGATGTCATATAAATGGATTAGACCCAAACAGCTAAAATTCAAGAAAACTTAACTTTTTCTCCCAATACCCTTCACCTTCATGACTGTAAAGTGTGAAGTCCAAGGTGGCTTAAAGCAAGTGGTGGGCATCAGGATCCCAGAGAGGTGAACCAACCAAAGTTTTGTTCTCTGAACTGGGAGGAATGGTAGAGTACTGCACAGAGCTTGGATTTGGGAGCCGAGTTAACGGAGGAAAAACCAACTTTAAATGCAACTTTTCTGCTTGTTATTAATATTGATAGTACTGTGATATTGAGCAGCGTGGCGGCCCCCTGCCAGGATGGCCCTCAGTGGTCCCCACCTGTTGGTAATCCACAGCGTTGTGTAACCCCTTCTCCTGGAGTGTGGGCCGGGGCTACTGACTTGCTTCTAGTGAACATCTGGGTACAGCCAAAGTGATGGATTGTCACTTCTGAGATGAGGCCACAAAACGATCATGGCTTCCGTCTTGGGCTCTCTCGCTGTCTCTTGCCCGCTCCCTCTGAGGGAAGCCGCTGCCAGGGTGTGCACTGCCCTGTGGGCAGACCACTTGGCAAGGAACTGAGGACGGCCTCCCGCTAACAGCCAGTGGGCAGTGGAGGCCTCAGTCCAGCAGCCCTGGAGGAAGTGAATCCCGCCGGCAACCATGTGCTTGAGCTTGGGAGCGGATCCTCCCCCCGTGGAGCCTTGAGATGACTTCAGCCCTGGCCTATGTGCTGAGCCCCCCTCGTGAGAGACCTTGAGCCAGAGGCACCCAGATAAGCTTCACCTGGATTCCTGACTCACAGAAACCGAGGTAACGTTTGTTGTTGTAAGCTGCTAAGTTCTGTGGTCGTTTGTTATGCATCAGTAGATAATCGGTACAGGCAGTTTATGTTGAAAGTCTGCTCCTGTGTGAGAGGCAGCGTTGTGGAGTTGTCACAGGCACAGACTTCTTGAGCCAGACTGCCAGGCTTCAAATTCTGGCTCTGCCACTTAGGAGCTGTGTGACCTTGGGAAAATCACTTAACCTCTCTGTGCCTCAGTTTTCTCACTGGAAGATGGGAAATGTAGCTTGTGACTTTGAGACTCTATATTCCAGGAAGATTATCTAGGACGGGGAGGAAATGGGTTTTAATCGACACAGCCCACAGTCTGTGCTGCAGTGAGCATAAAGAAGGGGTCACATTCGGAGCTTTTTGTGACTGTCTCAAGCCTCTTAAACTCCCAGACCAGGAAGCTCCCGTTTGGCTGAGGGAAATTGTCCACAGGAAAGGGCAGCTGTGAGTCCTTGGCAGCCACAACACAGCACCTGGGAAATGGGTGCACTGGTCCCTTAAAGGACTTCCACGAGGTGATCCCTACCGTGTTCTGCTAAGCTGGAAGCCAGTGGTCACTGCATTCATTTTTCCATCCTTGTCATTTCTTTGAGGCCATGGAGACACATACATAGCATCTTTCTTCTCATTCCACGCCACGGGACTGTTGAGCAGAGCTCATCTCTTCTCAAGACTAAATTATATGCTTAAGAAATGCCTTCTGCCTCGACCACAGTTATTCATCAGCCTGGTCGTAAGTTGCTAAGCCTGGCTTCCAGCTGTGAACGTCAGGATTTGTGACATTTAAACACACTGATGAAATGCAAATGCCCTGTGGTTAGCCTTCCACAGGCCCTGGCACTCGTTTAAATAAACGAGGAGGAGTTGGAAGGGGTGGGCAGCAGAGCCTTCCCTTGAATTGGAGAACTGTTCTTCACTGGTGCCGGCATCTGGTCACCGCCCTCAGTAGTAATGAGGTTTGGCTCTTCCGTATGTCCCCAGTTCATTGTGGGTTGTTTACTTGCAGCTACAACTCGTTTTTTCTTGTTTTTTTTTTTATTTCTTCCTTTCTTTTTTCTAAATCTAGATTCCTCTAATTCAGTCCCTCCCCTCTTAAAATAAGCATCAAATATTTTGTCTAGGGAAATATAGAAATGATACTAGCGCTCCTCGATTCGTGAGAGTTTCTGGTGTCTTCTTGCTGTTTTCACTTTATTTTCTCGCTAGCAGGAAAATAAAATCGCCTTCGAGTGACATGCTCTCCTGCTGGGAACCCAAGACATATTATGCCCTTTCCGTGTGTTTCTGCTTGTGATGAAGCGGCGGAAAATCCCCAGCAACCTTAAATGAGATAGGTGCTGGCGATTAATCCAGTATCATGAAGAAATCTAATAATTTACTCATTTTTCCCCATGAAGGAAACATCCCAGGAGTTGAGGCAGCTGATGCCATGTGAACAGGGAGCCACCATTAATAATTTACTTTAATAGTCTAATAGTTGCTGTTTTCTGTGGCCAAAAAATTTGTTTCAGCTCTCGCTTTATGGATGAAATGTAGGATCAATTAATATTGAGTGATGACAGCCTCCCTGCGGAGAGAAAATGGGAAATCTTGGTGTCGTCATCCGCCTTATGACAAAGAAATAGCTTTTCTTAATTGTATGGAACAGAGAAACCCAGGGGGATGTAATTCATTTCTCTCCAGCTTGCGATGTAAATTGAAAGTAAAGAAAAATAACCGCGCGCCGGAGCGGGGACGCGAACTCAACCACTGAGCTATGTCTGGCTTGCGGGCTTCGCTGGGTACGGCAGACAGCTCCCCCCACGGCGGAGCGTCCCCTTGGCCGTGGCCTTGCTCCTAGTGCCTCTCACATCACATGGCCCGGGGCGTTTCTCTCTGAGGGGCGACGGGGCCCCTCTGCCTGCGAGCCCTGGCCCCGGGTCTTCTCCCGGCTCATTCCCTCCCGTCCTCTGAGTCTCGGCTCAGACGCCACCACCTCAGAGAGGCCTTGCCCCAAACAGCCCTTCCCTTTGGCCCACTCACTTTCAGCCCCCACTCCCTGCCTCACTTTCTTCTTGGAGCTTGTCAGCATCTGAAATCACTGTTTTATTGTTTAGCTGTTGTGCACGGTGCCCCCAGCCATGCACGCTGCGTGCTCCACGAGGGCACGGCTCTGCCTTGCTCGCCGCCGAGTCCTCAGAGCCGCGGTGCCGAGGGCACTTGGTGAGTGACTGAACGAGCGAATGATTACTACAAAAACTCCACCATGCAGAATAACTTAAAAAAAATCTTGCACGTGCACACCAGCCTTCTTTAAAGGTGTACTGACTCCAGGCAGATGACACAGTCTGAGAAGCCCCTCTGAATGTGGCTTCATGCCATTATCCTTATATATTTGTGCCGATGGCCAGAAGTGCTAGAAGGTAACTATGCCATTGACGTCATTCGAAGGCAGTGGGCTTTGGGGTAGGCCATCTGCAATATGCTCTCAGGGAACCTGTACATCTCACGGTGCCGATCACGATTCCTTGTTGGTTCGGTCTTTTCCCTTGCTGGATGTGAAGTCCCTTGAGGATGGAGGCCATTTCTGTTTCACTAAGTGCTCTGTCCTCAGCCTCTGCCTCTGCGCTAGAGGAGGCTGCTTCTGCGAGTATCAGGAGATGCTGGAGGTTGATGCCAGCTTCGGCCACCAGGATGCAGTGCTGCAGGCAGAAGAAGAAGGTCCCTCGTCCCCTCTCCTGCCATCCCTCTCCACCTGGAGGCCCTACCTACTGGCAGAACCCAACAGCACTTCAGCTGGCGAAGGAGGAAAGCAGTGTGCACAACCCTGTCACACAGGTCAGCGGCTAGAGGAGGGGACTCTGATCTGAGGGACAGCAACTAAATGAGCAGCACAGTCTAGCCCTTCAGATTCGCAGCGTCCGTATGTCCTTCTGCACATTAACTTGAGACAAATAGCAAGACGATGTCGTCTCTGTCTACCATGCATCCACGCTTCACATGATGCGCTCACTCTTAAGAGGAGACATAAAGTCATAGAGTCCCAGTTGGCCTGGCAGGTCAGTCTCTGGGTGACGAGAGCTTTTTTCTTGGCTTGGTCTTTATGATACATGATATACATGGTGGGGGGATGAGAAGAGGCGTTAGTGTTGCTCAGATGTGGACACCGTGGCTGCTGGGACTTGGCCTGTGCCCTCAGCCAGCACCGCGTGTGGCTGGGGTTTGTTTATTACTTGGTAGAAGGATCTGGGGCTCTAAATCCTCAGTGGTGGTTCTGTCTCTCAGCTGCTTTGGTTTTCCACTGATACTCGCTTGTGGATTTGGAGGTACCAAGCGGCACCCCAGAGGCTTCCCTGAGTGCCAGGCAGACTGTGCCCTGCCCCCACTGTGTGGCAGCCATTCGGCTTCCCTGCGGAAATTGGGATCATTCAGCCCAGCCAGTACGTAGTTGCCTTCTGTGCCTCTGTTTGTGGCATTCGTAACCTAAATGGCCAACGGGCAATCTCAACTTCCAGTTCCTGGAAACCGTTGCTGTGTTCCTGGAGGAAGCATTCCTCCCTTGGGAACCAAGATCTCCCAACCTGCAGATCCCGAAATCGAGGGGCCAGTAAGCACAATTCTGAGTCTCTAATGTTTAACCCATTCCTGTTTCCACCCCTCAATGGCCAGACCTGCGTATTCTGGCTGTGGAAGAAATAGAACTGATTCGGCTTGTACTCCTTGTCCTGAAAGAGTGAACTCTAACTTGCCAGGCTGTTGTCTCCCAACTGGCTCCACAGGGAATTTTGGACTAATACGTGGTGCTTTTTAAGACAATGTATGGAGTCCTGCAAACGCAGTGGTGGCTAGGGCTGTTCTGGCTTTATCGCTGCATCGCACGGTGAATCGGCGGTTAAACAGTGGCATGGGAGGGAAGCCGGTGCCTATTTTGTTCCTTCGTCTCTCTTTGAGCACTTTGAAGTGGCCATCGTTTGAAAGCCCATAGACATCCAGGCCACTGTTCGCAGCATCACTCATCACCCGAGGGTTGTCTGGCTTCCTGGGGCTGTGCTGGCATCTTTCTGATGGGCCCAGGCCCAGCCTGTGTTTATCTTGTGGGGAGGAGGGCAGCTAGCAGCAGCGTTGTTCACAAATTAATCAGCGGCTCTTCGTCAGTCCCTCGCTCCGCACGTCAGGCAACAGCGCTGATGGGGTGATGAAAAGCGTGCGCTTTGGTGTAGCACAGATCTGGTGGGACACACATCTCTGCCATTTGCTCTGCGACCTCAGGTGAGTTACTTATCTGCCCTCTGTCTCAGTTTCTTATCTGTAAGATGCGACATATTCCCTGGAGTTGTTAGAATTGAATGAAGTCATCACATAAGGCAGTGACGAGGCCCACAGACAATTCTCAGTGAATGGCAGCTATTTTTATTATACCAAATGCGAAGAAGAGGCAGATATGAGTACAGGAGTTCCTACCCAAGACGGGAATGATTGAAACAATTCTTTGGACCTTCATTTCCTCGTCTGCAAAATGGAAGTGTTTGCCCTAATTTATGCCTCTCCGCGGGATGTCCTTCATCCCGTTGGGTGTGTACCTGCACGGTAGAATAGTGGGGGATGTGGCACAAAGGGCCACAGGCATCGGGCAGAGGGGAAGTCAGTGTTCCCAAGGGTGAGGGCAGCCCAAAGGGGTAGACTTTGGTGTCCTCGAGGACAGGGCAGGACAGAGAAATGTGGAGAGGCTTTGGAGAGAAGCTCCCTCTCTGAGGTTAGAAGCCTCAGAGTTGTAGTGATACTTTGTCTTAATAGAGTGCTTTCAAGAATACAATGTGTTTTTATGGACCTTATTTAATCATCTTTGAATAAGGAACTTCGATTCTTACTGGGTGTATCAATGAGTGTGATAAGATGATCAATATGTAGAAATTTGGCACCCTAGTGACCTGGCATTATGGCATGTGGCCCAGTTTTGAGGATGGAGGTAGTGTCTGCTGGCCAGCAGTGCTGGGCTAATTGTGCTGAAGGCACAGATGTGATTGCAGAAATTATCTGCGTGTGTGTACGGTGTATGTGTGCCACGTTTGCTCAAAGTCACTTCCTTGGAAAATCTAAATGGGAAACAGGCGTTATCGATGAGTTTATTTATGGCCGACAATGATTTCCTAGTAATGTTTAGAAGGGAGAGGGGCCTCCGAGGTCACCCTGCCTGCCTGAACCTGTGCAGATGAGGAAACTGAGGCCATTGGTGGAGAAAGAACTCCCCAGGGCCAGTTAACCTGGTGGCTCCAGCCTCTGGAAGAATCCAGATTTCTTGGCAGCTCCTGGTCTCACCATGGTTCCACACTGGCCACTTTCCTCAGATTTTGATTGTTTAACATTGTATTGATCACTTCAGCTTTAGACATTGTCACTCCTGTGTAATTAGGAGACTGGAATGTAGGCCTGTGAAGATCATCATGTGTTGGGCCAAAGCCCTCCTCTGTTTCAAGCAGAAAGTCACGTTCTCCTGGAGTTGGAAACATAACTGAGACTTGTCTTTGCCTTGCCAGGGTTCCACGCCTTCCTCAGGCCGGTTGTTCCTTGTAATTCCAGAATGTTCCAGTTGAGTTCTCCTCAGTATCTCCTGGCCTAGTCCTTCCACTACCCACCTGTCAGACATTCCTGCAACCTTTGGGCTTCTCTAAGTTCTCTGTCCTCTTCCTGGCCTCAGTTGTTTAGGGTCTTGTTCTGAGAACCGTTTTCAGGTTCTAATTTCTTCTCTCTGAAAATGAGAACCAGGCCAGAGGTTCCTGGCTCGGGTTTGTATCTATGTATTTGGATAATCTCAGTTTCTTCCTTATATTCAGTGTTTAATTAATTCCTGTATGTCATTGCTCAAGCCCTTGACTCAGTCACAGGGAGGAAGAGGGCCATGTGGGGAAGGACACGTTGCCTTTCTCAGTGGCTTCCTGTCCCAACACCTGTTATTTTTTTTTCTTAAAGGCAAAGTCCCAAATTTCATAGACTATTATAACCCTCCTCACATTATTCAGGCAAACAAGTAAGACTTTTCCTCGAACTAAGCTCCTCAAGCAGTTTACTTTCCCCCTCTTTTTTCTTTTCTTTATTTTTCTTTTCATTTTCTCTCTTTTCTTTTCTCAGCCTAAAGTTTTTTAATGCTGTGTCACCTGTTAGGGAAGAAAGAAAGGAAAAATGGTGAATACAAGAACCATATTCAGGAGGGGCCTGGTCTCTGCAGACAGAGGCTGCAGTGAGCCCTCATATTTGAAGATGCCACTGAGGGAGTTATGTGTGTGAAGTTCTGAGGTGCAGTGTGGGTGCCGGTGAAAGCGATGAGGGAAAAAAGGCACTCGGTGTAAATTTCCCAGGATCACCTTTAAAAAAGGATAGTGTGCTTCTAAGCCACATCTTAAGAGCTTTCAAATTCAAAGGAATAAAAGAGTTTAAAAATATTCAGATTTCTGTGCATAATTTTTCGATCAACTTTGTGCCATAAACTGTAATTTTTATGTTTTTTTTTTTGCATGTTTTAGAATGCTTAAGGAACTTGGGGTAACCAATTCATAGTGTGTGTGTACCTATTTAAAAAACTTTCATGAAGCGTTTTAGCAATGCAAGAGTGGATCCAGGTTCTACTCCCAGTTCTGTCATTGGCTAGCTGGGCTCCGCTGGACAAGTCACTTCCTCTGCCTGACCTCTCTTTCAGTGGCTACTGTTCATTCAGTGCTGGACTATGCACCAAGTTTCTATGCAGGCCTGTATGTGAATTATTGCTACAGTCCTGAGAGGCAGGTACTATTATTGACATTTTCCAGTAGGAGACTGAAGTGCGGAGAGGGTAACTAACACATTTAGGGAGACAGTTTTTATGTCATGAGGGTGGGATTTGAGCCCAGCCTTTAAAGCCTGTGAGGATACTGTGCCTCCCGCTGCATAAAATAGACTATGACATGTGGCCCATTTTGCTTTAAAAAATGTGTGGTATATGGGCATTATAGACCTTGATTTTATAACACATTTTTGTGCTTATCTTTGTGATTTATTTAAAAATAGAGTTTTGATCAGCCTCAAAGATGGTGCATATTAAAATGGTTTGCTTAATTGTGTGGTTTCTGGGGGACAGATATGAAAAAGTAGGGACCACTTTCTATTTTTATTTTTTAGGTATAGTGTATATGAAACTTTTCAAAGCACTTTTTGCTTACCTAACCATATTGTAGCTTTGAACAACTCAATGAGGTAGGTTAGACAGATATTGAGTTTAGTTGTAATAGTTGCTTTAAAATTACTGTTAATTCTAACATCTGAGGTAACTTGGGATTGGTCTTCATTGATTCCCGTTTTTCTTGAGAGTAGGTAATGTTTTTGATGATATTCTGTAATAATAATTTTGGATTGTACTCTGGACATTATGACTGTTATATTGCTGAGACTCTAGGTTCTGGTATATTCCTCTGATGAGTGATTTTTTTGTTTGTCTGTTTGAGGGAACATGGAGTTGGACTCCAATTTCAAACTCTGTCTTTTGGGTGACAGCTAAAATCTCCATTTGTTCTTTTAGGCTTAGCTGGGCTGCTTGGAGAGTACCTAGTGCATGCTTGGTTGGGTGGTCAGACAGAGTTTGGGGCAGAGTTTACACACAGAATTTGGGGTTCCATTTCTCTGGCTGTCTCCATTCTGGGGTTCCCCCTTCATGTTCCAGCAGCTGAAGTAGTCCTGTATTCTGTCTTCTATTTCTTCAGGAAGTAAGACTATCGGCTTCTGTTTGAGTTTTAGCTGCCTCCTTGGTACAAATTGGGGCCTGCCCTTGGGCTAAAAGCCATCAATAACAAACCCCCACCCAGCCCAGTCCTCTTCTTGCAAGCATTAACCCCTCCACCATCTGCCTGCCTTGGATCACTCTCTGGTGCCTCAAATAGTTGCTTTGTTTTGGGTTTTGTCCAGAGTTTATAGTTATCTATAAAAGCGTCAATCTGATAGGCTTCATCAGTCATACCAGAAATGGAGCTGGATAGACAAATATCACCATGCCCATTTTAAAGATGGCCAAATGAAGGTGCTGAGGAATCCCATCTCTGGGATGGGATGGAACACAAGTTTCTGGGTCTGCACACTGGTTCCCTCTCATCTTCTCTGTCACTGCCCATCTACTTCTCCACTCAGGTGGTTGGCTTAGCAGTTGTGCAAGGGAAATTTCTTTTCAACTTCAGGGCCTCTGAGAATATACCAGAGGCCTTCCTGCCAATTCTGATGAGCTCCTTGAAAAACCCTTCCTCAGCGTGGGGCGGGCACTGCTGCGTGTGGTGGAAGAGGGCATGTTTTAGAGTCTCTGACAGATCCAGGTTCAGGTTTCACGTCTGCTCCTTGCTAACTCCATGATCTTGAGCAAGTTATTACAACATAACCTTTCTGAGCCCCCAGCTCCACGGGGTTGTTGTCAGGGTGAAATGAGATAACATATCTGGAGTGGCTCGGGCAGAGTTAATCTTCAGGAAATGTCTCTGTCAACAGAAAGGGTCTTTGGGGACGTATTTGTTGTGATTATTTGTCCCATCTTCCCATGGGGTCAGCCTTGGCTCTGTGTCCAATCAGTGTTGTTGTTCAAGTGGGGAAAAGAAGCAGCTTCAAGTTCAAGGTGAGCAAGTGTCTGCCAGGCCCAAGGCTGTCCTTGCTGGAAGTCGTGGAGGGGCCTCAGACCTGGTGCGTGTCCCCAAGCTGTGGGTCTTCTCTTCTCCCTTCCCTCTGTGGAGGTCGTCCTCCCACTCTCCCTGGCGTGGCACCTTGGGGTCCCACTTCACATCTCCAGTTCCTCACCTGGGCTTTTGTGGAAGGCTGTGGCCCTGCCTTTGCTGTGTCTCTCGGCGTTGGCTTTTCTCCATTCCTGTAACCAGCACCCCAGATCTGTCCTGCTTGGATGAGGGTGACAGCCTCACTGGCTGCCGATGACCACTCCTGCTATCGTGAACTGCTTAGTATTAGTAAACGTACTGTTGTGGAATACGTAATAATAACAACAAAAAGCTTGGCACCTGGCTGCTGGTGGCAACTCTTACTGTTGTGAAGTGCATCATAATAACGATGATGATGATGCTATTGGGAAGTACCTAATAATAATAACAGCAGCACCACCACCAGCCAACTCAAACAGCACTTAACATATGCCAGGCACTGTTCAACCCTTCATGTATATATATAATCACTCTTTCCATCCTTGTAACATTCAGTGAAGTATATACTATGATTGTGCCCATTGCACAGATGAGAAAACTGCTAGCGAGTAGCACAGCCAGGATCTGAACCTCAGTGCTAGCTCCAGAAGCTGTGCCTTTAACACTCCAACCAGTAGCCAGATAATTTTTAACATGTAACCTGTGGGGTAGGGACGCTGTTATTCTTGTACTTATTTGGACGTGGGGGAGGCAAGGAACTCAAGGATTGTGAGTGGCCTGTTGCCAGAGGAAACTCCACCTCAGTGGCCCGGTGTCGGATGTGGCTCAGGAGGCTGTGTGATGGGTACAGACCGGCCTTGTGCCCGTGGAGAGGTGGCTGCACGCCTGCCCTTATGGGTCAGCCACAGGAAGGGGAAGCGTATGCACCCTGTTCTGACTGTGTCTAATTATGTGGCATTTTTTGGTCTCGGTTATAAAGATTTAATTGCTCCATTGTACTGGGGGATCGGGGCCTCTTATAAGTCATCTTTTATGATTGGTGATAATTGGCTCAGCTTGAATTGGCTTCAGCTAGTCGCAATTTCCTTGCCATTTTAATCTAAGATCTGATTTTAGCCTTATCTTTTCCTTTTTTTTTTTTTTTTTTTTTTAGCTCAAATGCTGGGTTGTATGTGAGGAAATGCTTCAGCCTTTCCCCTACTCCATCACTCTGCTTGGGCTGATTTATGCATTAAGCATCTAATCTCAAGATAGCAAAGATATGAAAAACATCTTAAAGTGTGTTAGTGGCTTGGACGAGGAAACCCCACCAAGGGGAAACGTGCCTCTTTCACGCTGCTGGTGCTGTTAGGGTCTGATGCCTGATTGTGGGGAGGGGACGTATCGGACAGTCGCAGGTGGAGGCAGACGGCATCTAGGGGAGCCCTGCTTGTCCGTGAGCAACTCCAGACAGAACGCGGCGCATCAACATTTAATGACAGTGAGGATTTGGAAAATCCTAAAGATAGGTTTCCGAATGAAAAAGATAAAAAGCCCATCGCCCGAAAGGGAATGAGGTACGAGCCACATAAATTAAGTAGACAGATTTCTAGAAAGTGAAAAGCGCACGGAGCCATCGGCAACTGGGGAATAGAAATACATCTTCCCCGTTATCATCCTGGGGTTGGCAGTCTCCCTGTCAATGTTTCTGTGCTATGAGTAAGCACTTCCTGAATGCCCCAGTCTCTGAGTCTGGCAGACTTGATTTATGAAGAGGAGATGACAGTAATGAATGGGAAAGGTTTGCTGAGGGATTAGTCTGGGGCGGGTAGGAAGAGCAAGCCTGCTTCCTCCTAGCCTGCTCTGCAGGTGGGCGCTGTTCAAGTGCGCTGGGAGGGGGCGAGGACAGTGGCTTTCCCTGCGTCCTTCCCCCAGGGGTCCGCTCCCCGCTGTCTGCCAGAGCTGTTGGTTGTGAACAACTGTCACCCATTTCTTTCTTCTTTCCTTCCTTTGTTGAACTGAACTTTGTCTCCACTCACTGTTACACGCCTGAAGCTTTTGCTGTTCGTGGACTGCCGTTAGCTTTGTGACTGTCGCACCTCCCCTCTGCGATGCTGTACCATTCGTCTCTTTCGGCCACTCCTCTTCAGGTGGTTTGCTCTGCTCCCTGCTTAACTCCAGCCATTCCCCGAGGCTCAGGCCTTGCCCAGCTTCTCTTCCAGAAGGCTCTTCCTGGGCGGGAATGTGTGTGGCCTGGCATGGCGTATTTGAGGATCAGCAGGAAGCCCAGTGTCCAGACACTGGGCTTCCTGCTGATCCTCAAGTAGACATAGGAAGAGTGGTTGGCAGTGATGCCCCCACATCCTGCATGTCCTTCAGGAAGGTTAAATGTGCTAGAGATTAGTCTACCTCCAGTAAGCCCCAACCCCCGTTTTCCTGTACCCCTTATCCCCCAGGGTGGCATTTCTCTGCTGACTACCAGGATTGAACTTTACTTCTTACCTGGTTAGTAGTTACTTGTATTTTTAGAAATGAATGGCTGTTTTTTATCTTTAGCATTTTCTATTGGGATGCATGTATTTTGCTTACTGATTTTTAAAGTTTTTTGTATATTTAGGATTTCTAATTCCTCGCTCTCATCTCATAGCCTTTGTTCGATAGTTAAGATGCTCTTTAAGATATTAAATGTTATAACGGTTAGATTTCATATATTTCTTTTGTCTTAATTCCTCAACTACATCATTAGTTCCTTGGGCTCAGAGACCTATTTTTATGTTTTGTAGTAAATTATGTTTTATAGGTGCTCGAATTAACCCCTAAACAGTCTTCCATGTTTTCATCTTTGAGAAGTGTGTATGTGTGTGTGTCCTTGTATGTCTGTGTGTGTCTGTGTGTGTCTGTGTATGTGTCCCTGTGTGTGTGTGTGCCTATACAGGCACACACATGTACCTACCTCAGTACAGTCCTTGCTATGTGGAGCTGGTACTCTTGTTTGGCAGACAAGAGGTATGTTTTTGAAATTCTCTGCTAATGGGTTGGAAGAAACTGCTGCCTTTACAAAGGAGTGGTTTCTGAGGGTGGTTGGTGTTTTTTTGTATTTTTTTTCTTTGAAAATCAGGAGTTAAGGCCCAGAAGGAGAGCAGGGGAATAGCTGGTTATCCGAGAGCAGAAGGAATCGTCTGCATTCTTTCGTGGCTTCATGAACTACCAGTTGGGGGATTTGGAGTAGATGATGTTGGAGGTCTCTTTGAACTTTAAAATTCAGTAACTTTCAATATTTTTACTATTATAAATAAACAACTATAGAGATGTTACAGCTATTATATCTTTAAAAGTAAAGTACTATAACTTTTTAAAATGCAAAATTCTGGAATAGGAGTGTGGTCCTCCAGCGTAACTTTATTCCTTTGTGAGCTGGGATCATAGGTGGATGCATTTTTAAAGTGTTCTTCATTGCAAGAGCAATTTGCAGCCACTCTTCAGTGTCTGGAAACTGAGTGTGATGTGAGATACAGGATGGTGGAGTGTTTGAATCCTGCTTTTAGGGGCTTGGACTCCAACACTGGGCACTGGGGAGCCATTGAAGAATTCATAGCATGGCAGTGACATAGAGGGAGGATCATTTACACGGTTTATTCCTGGGAATGTAGCTAAGTTCTGCTTTTGTCTTTCTCTGAAGAAATCTAGGCACTGTGAGAAAAAACTGTGGAATTTGTCAGGGAGGCCTTGAGAGCCTTTCCTTATTTCCTTCTTACAGGAGTTCATGCTTCTGTAAGGGCGTGATTCACTTGCTTTTACAAATTATTCTTTCTCTCTACTACATCGTGCTGCACCCTCTCAAGCCATCCCTGGGAAAATAGTTGGCAAGATGCAGACATGCGCTGTTCTGCCTTCTGCTTAAGGGGTAGTGAAAAGAAAAAGACCAGCTGCCCCCAGCAGGCCTTTCTGTGTGTGTGTGTGATAATTTTGCTGTCTTATGATTCCAAAAATTTTAGCAGCCATAATTGACGTGGGGGGCTAAATTGTACCACTCATCAGATTGTACAATTTTATTAAAATGAAGCAAATTACTATGTGCTTATATGGAACAGAAGAGGGGAAAAAGGAAAATGAAACAAGTGGCCTTTCTTTTAAGTCATATTAAGTTTGGAACTGTATCAGATTTTTTTTTATTATTCAATCAGGCATTGTGTGTGTGCACGCGCGCACGCGTGTGTGTGTGTGTGTGTGTGTGTGTGTGTCCCTCTGAGCTGCCACCCTCTGTTGGGGGTGTCTTTCCCCAGCTCA
Organism: Mirza zaza; assembly: GCA_008750895.1. Taxonomy (NCBI): domain Eukaryota; kingdom Metazoa; phylum Chordata; class Mammalia; order Primates; family Cheirogaleidae; genus Mirza; species Mirza zaza. The sequence goes on along the minus strand of VSMD01062770.1, from coordinate 6,805 downwards.
GAGAATTGCCTTAACAGAAACTTTCAGCAGTCAAATGGGTAAAAACTGAACACATTCTTCAGGATATATTTCATTGTTCTTCCTAATATGTTCATATTCTGAACAACAACAAAAACCCCTAAGAAATATTAAGACTTTCTTAACCTCATAGTGGCATCCTTGAATAGTTGCCTTCTTTTATTTGTTTTAGCAGATTTCCAAGGTGACCGTCAAAATTCCCCGAATAGTCCAAAGATAGAAAGACCCTTAATTGTGTTCACTGGGACTCCTCCCTTTTCCTTACTGGTACTGTCTGCTTCAAACTCATCCCTCTCTCCCTCTTTCCTTTCTATAACCTTAAAAATTGATTACAGTAAATCATTGTGATGGGAAGCAAATTAGAAAAGAAGGGAGGTGGTTGGAATAAGAATCAGGGGAACCTTACATGCAGTCTTCTCCCCAAAGTTAACAAACTTGCAAGTCACTGACTGTGTCTGGCTCCAGTTTCTTCCATATAAAACAGGGGCTGGCACACTTCTTCTGCAAAGGAAAAGATAGCAAATATTTTGGGCTTTGCAGGCAATACGGTCTTCATCACAACTACTTAATTTTGCAAGAGCTTCTGTCGTGCCAAAGCAGCCATAGACAATGTGTAAATGAATGGGGATGTGGCTGTGTTCCAATATAGAAACAGACAGTGGGCTGCACTTGGTCTGTGAGTTATAGTTTGCCCACCCCTGGTCTAGAACATCAGAGTTAAAAATACTGCCCTCTTTTTCCTATCTTTTTGCTCTAGGTTTATAAGGGGAGAATTAAATGTTGTAGTGAAAGTGCTTCGAAAGATACAAAGGAGGGATTTCTGTTTCTGGCTAAGATTGGGTAATCTGAAGCAAACTCATGATCCTTGGAAGAATAAGCAAAGCCATATAAACTATATAAAAAATGTGTGTAAAGGCACCTCAGAAGTGTTGAAACAATGAGGAATAGGGAGGCTGAGATTCCAGGAAGGGGGGAGAACTGTGGTGAGGTGACCTGATGACCTGTAGCTACTTTGTCCCTGGGGGATTTCTGCTTGTGAGCGCTAGCAAGAGACTAGGGACCCGCGCTTTGCTTGGATGGAGTGCTGCTGCTCTGGGGAAGCTGGCCAGCAGAGCTGCTGGTGGGCTCATGGGACTGGACTGGAAAGGCAAAACTGGAGACTTGAGGAGCCACAGATGCATAATTGATTTTACCTTCAAGACGGTTGCTAAATTCTGAAGCTGTGTGGGATGGGAAGTTCAAAAGAAAAGCAGAATGCCTCTGGAAAGCAGGAGTGTTCATCAGTCCATGATGTTGAGACAGTAAGGATTAGAGGTCAGGACCTGCTTTTGTGAGGGTGGAAGGGTGGGGGGCATGGTGAACACACCAGGCCCTCAGTTGAAAGTCCTAGGAGGCCAAGTCCTAGCAGCAGAGGTAAACGAGGAGTAGCCTGAGTCTTGTAATAGTCCCTGATGGGTTTAGGTGATCTATCCCCAACTCCGTCTGCCTGGCAGAGAAAGGAAGAGCCATCTCTTGAGGAAGATAACTTCATCAGAAATCCCTTTCTTTATATATGATGCCTGATTGTTGAATCAAAAATTATTAGGCATGCCAATGTGACCCCTCCCCAAATGAGAGAAAAACAAATAATAGAAGCAGATTCACAGGTGATCCAGAATTAACAGAATTGGATTTACCAAAAAAAGAATTTTCAAAGAACTATGATTAATATGTTCAAGAAATTTTTTTAAATGGAGAAAATAGATGAAAATGTGCAAAATTTCAACAGAGAATTGGAATCTATAAAGAAAAATCAAGTGGGCATTCTATTACTGGGAAGAGATATCTGAAATTAAGAACTCAGTAGATGGGGAAGTTTAACAGAAGATCATATAGCAGAAGACACGACTAGTGATCGGTGAGAAAAGTTCATGGAAACTGTTCAAACTCAAGTGCAGAGAAGAAAAAAACGAGACATATAGAAAAGATCCTCAGAGACAAGTGTGACACAATGAAAACTCTAAGATATGTGGAATTGGATTCTCAGAAGGGGAGGAGAGGGAGGGAGAGAATGAGCAGAAGCCGTGTTTGAATAATGGCTAAGAATTTCCCCAAATTTATAAGAGCCTATTTTTAGTTTCCAAAAGTTGTACAAACTCCAAGCATAAAAAATACAAAGAAAAAGCTTAGAGCGCTGAATGGATAAACATGTTATTTAAAAACAAACCATACACTGGCATGTTAGATTTCTGTCCCTGGCGGATGCGACCCGTTACAGGGTGAGCCTCCATCCTCATGCTTGGCGTCCTCGCTTCCCTGAACCCCTTCCTCCAAACAGACCTCTTTGCTCTTTGTCTCTCGCATTTTCCTGCTTCTCTACCTTTGTCATGCTCAGTTTATAGCACCAGCCCTTGGTGTTTCCTGTTTCCAGGCACCTTTACCTTTAGCCTTGCCATTGTCTTTGCTAACATCATCAGGCACAGTTGAAAGGTCAAACAAGAGCTGTACCCATTAGGGTGATGTACGAGTTTCCTGGGGCTGCTGTTACAAATGACCACAAACACGGTGCATTAAAGCAACAGATATGTATTCTCTCACTGTTCTGGAAGCCAGCAGCTTGAAATCAAGGTGTCATCAGGGCCACACTTCCTCTGGAGGCTCTAAAGAGGGAATCCATTCTTTGCTTCTTCCAGCTTCTGGCAGCTGCCAGCATTCCTTGGCGTGTAGCCACATCCCTCTGTGCTCTGCCTTCATATTGTCTTCTGCTCTGTGCATGTATGTCCTCTTCTGTGTGTCTGTCTCAAAACTCTGCCTGTTCTATTGCATTTAGGTACCTCTGGTATAATCCAGGATAAGCCCCTCTTCCCAAAATCCTTAACTTAATCTCATCTTTTTCCATACAAGAAAACATTCATAGGTTCTAGGGACTGGGCCATAGACATATCCTTTAGGGGAGTATATTAAAGGTGGTGATGTTATAATACTAATGGTAGTGCCTAGAAACAGTAGTTATGTGCCAAGAACTGTGCTAAGTTCATTACATGCATTATCTCATTTGATCCTTGTACTGACTCCGTGTTAGGTTCCATTATTAGTACTGTTGCACAGATGAGGACTGTGAGGCTCAGAGAGGGTAAGGAACTTGCCAAGGTCACACAGCTAGTAAACAGTAGAGCTAGGATTTGAACCCAAGCCCTTGGGCTTTGAACCTCTTTTCCTGAACTGCCATGAGTCAGTAGACTGGATTTCTGGTTGGACTGCTGCCAGTAGCTGGCTTTTAGACTTTAGGCCGTGGACAGTACTTTCTTGTTCTAAAATTCTATGGTCCAATGAGTTTTTTCAGGATAAAAGAAAAACCTGGATTATTAAGAAGAGTATAACAAATTGTAATCTGCCAGATAATGGAGAGAATTTGCTTACACTGCTTACAGACGAAGCTGATGTGAGTTTGCCATTGTGCATTTTGATATTTGCTGATGGTAGAGGCGTTCTGGAAGGAAAAATTACTTGTGGACACACAGGCCAAATCTATACTGTCTGAATGCATTGAGGTAATTACTCAGATTATTTAGACCCTGCCTGCCAGATAATTGAGGTAAATGGGGTTATTAATTTGAAGTAGCTAGGTAATTTGGTCCACCTCCCTTTGATAATGTAAACATGGTCATATTATGTAATTGTATAATTGGCTGAAAGGGCTCTATTCTTTCTCTGGAAGCATCTGCTATTGTCTGTGGCCTGGCCATTAGGTTATAGTGTGACAGTGTGTTTGATTATCACAGACAAATCCTAGGTATTTAGCTTGGGTTTCCTAGTGGAAAATTCATACGTAATATTTGTACATACTTATGTGTGTGTGTGCGTATATATTTTTAATTAAATATAGGAAATATTTTTAAAGTTTGATTTTTGCTGATAATTCATGTAAGAGTTTCAGAGAAACATGTACCTCCAAGTTAAACCACCTTAGAATGTATTCGAGGAGATTGGCTCCTTTGTAAGAGGAAGTTTTCATTGAGCCCTGCTGTAGTGTCTACATTCGAATCACCTAGGCAACTCATGATAGCACAGCTAATTCCTCATCAGAGATGGTCAAAGCAAAATTAGATTCAGTTCATTAGCTTCTACCTAAACCTTGTCTGATGGGGCCCATGTTGTGGTTTTGCTGTTGGATCACAAACACTTAACTTGGTCCTTGGTATTCCTGGCACTGCCCATGCTGTGCTGCCCCGAAGGTCTCCGTGACGTGGCCTCTGCATGTCACTCTCCAACGCAGGGAGTGGTGTATTCTGAGTCTCTTTCTATTTACATGGGGGCCAAACCTGCTATGTCTGTCATTTGTGGAAGAAGTCTGGCTGGTCTAGAATAGGGGCTGCCTTGTGAAGGGTAAGACATTCTGGGGTGAGTAGGTGGGAGAAGAGTGGGCCTTGTCACAGCTGTGGTGGCCACATGTCTTAGATTTTCTGGAACCATCTGGCTCTAAAATATGCTTTACGGTTTTAGACCTTAAATCCGGAATTTTGGCATGGGAAGTGAGGCTCAAGTGACGTCTGCTCACATGTCTCTCACATTAGTTATCTGTGTAGCAGGCCTCTTACATGACATTTCTACCCTAGCCAAAAAAAGGATAAAACTGGGAAGAAAATTTAGGTTAAAATATATATATTCCCCACCCAACCTTTCATTGAAATGTGAGGTTTTGATCTTGGGCATTGGTGTTGGTTGTTGACATCATCGATCGGATTTTTATTTCCTGCTTTGCTTTGCCTGACCAGATGTGGTCCAGAGAGTACTGGGGTTGTTAAGATAAAAGCAGGCTCAGGAAATTCAAATGCCATATCTACCTGAACCTCCTCAAGTCTTCCCTCTGGGCTATGTATTTATTTATAAGCCTATTGGGCTCTGGGGGAAGAAAAAAAGAAGAGAGGAGGATTTTGTTCCTAAAATGAAAACCAAATTTAGTTCATATGAAAGCTCCCATCCTGCCAGCCCCAGTAAGTACCCAAATATCAGAATAATACAATAGATAAAAATCACCCTGGGAAAAAAGAAATGGAGATAATTCTGGTGTTTTACAGGGAAAGAATTATCCATACAATTTACTCTTTTCCACCATGTATATTTTACAAACTGCATTATCTGGTTTTATGTAATGTTTGCATGTAATTACTGGACCGATTCTAAAACTCATAAAAATTTAGAACAAAGCTGTGCACACTCTAAGTGTTGAAATAAGTCAATCATTTGGAAAATTCATGTCCTTAAAAACATCTTGGCTTCAGTTATCTGAGAAGAAAAAAAATCACATTGAATTTTCTTAGTTTTTCATTTTAGTTGGCAAATGTCAAATAGCTAAAAGTTATAGGGACAGAAAATGATAAACTCTCTTAACACTTCTTGTATATAAATTTTAGAGTTTACTTTTTTCCTAGCATTTAAATAAGTAATAATGGCTAATAATTATATAATATATTCATCTTTTCATCTTTTTCTCTATCATGATGATATTGACTAGGTCATTATAGATACAAGTGACAGCTATTTAAGCAAATGAATTCAGAACATGGACTAGAATTTTTAAGAAAAATTTTAGACCGGGCACGGTGGCTCACACCTGTACTCCTAGCACTCTAGGAGGCCGAGGTGGGCAGATTGCTCAAGGTCAGGGGTTCGAAACCAGCCTGAGCAAGAGCAAGACCCCGTCTCTACTATAAATAGAAAGAAATTAATTGGCCAACCAATATATATATATAGAAAAAATTAGCCGGGCATGGTGGCACATGCCTGTAGTCCTAGCTACTTGGGAGGCTGAGGCAGTAGGATCGCTTGAGCCCAGGAGTTTGAGGTTGCTGTGAGCTAGGCTGACGCCACAGCACTCACTCTAGCCTGGGCAACAAAGCAAGATTCTGTCTCAAAAAAAAGGGGAAAATTGTAAGAAAATTTCAAGTGTACAGTTGAGTTTGGTTTTTAATTTTCAATCTTTTTAGATATGAGAAAATACAAAATGGTCTTTCACTAAGACAAAGGTGTCTTCATGTAAGAGTTTAGATGTCTGAAATATTTGTGGGTGCTTCTCAGTCTTATCTGGTTCTATTGAGACTAATTTCATTCAGAAAACTCAGTAGCACTGGTTTGTATCTTTAAGGGACTTCATGAAGCTGAACATCATATTTTCAAATTACTCTCCTGAGTTTTGTACTTCTAATCTGCTAGGAAAAGAGATGAAAAAATTTATTACATATATGTATAAAATAAAAATGGCTACGGCCTGAGGGACTGTCCAAAAGGGGACTGAAGTTTATGGAAAGTATTATGGTTTCTGAGAATTATTTGGCTTCTTGTTTGTGTTAATCTGAGTTTTTAGTTACTGGAATTTGACATCTAAATAAGAGGTTGTTACTATGATATGTAAATAGAGTGTGTGGGTCGAAATGCTTGTCATTATGGATGTCGAAAGGACAATTTACGATTCACAAAGACGGAAAAGCTCAATAAAGATCTGCTATTGAAGAGCTGGTGTAAAGGCAAGCAGCAGATAGATGGGCTTCTTGCGGATGAATTAATGACAAGCGAAAGGAAAAATTCACCTCGCTGGCAGGAAAATGGTTTTCAGATGTCAGCAAGGACAGTACGTTTCCATTTCCTCTTTGCCTTAGCCTGGGCAAAGGACTCCGCTACCTGAGGCTCCAGCACCTGAGCGTACCTGGACCTTCATGATTATAGCAAGACACGTGCTCTATCCATCTATTAACACACCTGCCCCTACTGGACTTTGTAAACCCCTGTTGACTAGACAGCTCATCTGATT